>CACRXK020000193.1:84051-102087 GCA_902702795.2 Paramuricea clavata | reverse complement strand
TGTACTCCCCAGAAAATTTTTGAAATTTGACTCCCGGAAATGTCATTTCCTGCATTCTGAGCATCCAAATTTGCTCCAAAATTTATCCTAACTGGCTAACCATACTTGTATTTGAAATAAATAAAGGAAGAAACGCACAAAAAGTAAAAAAATTAACCATCATTTATCGTTACTTATTAGAGGAGGATAGCAATGGTCAGGTGTGTGGGGATGTATTCCCCCAAAAAATTTTTGAAATGTGAACCACGGAAATGCCATTTCCTGCATTCTGAGCATCCAAATTTGCTCTAAAATCTATGCTAACTATAGTTGTATTTGAAATAAAAGATGGAAAAATGTACAAAATTAAAAGTAAAAAAGAATATTAACTATAATTTATCATTACTTATTAGAGGGATAATCCCAAGAAAATTTTTGAAATTTGAAACCGTGAAATGCTATTTCCTGCATTCTGAGCATCCAAAAAAAAAAAAAATATTGTTTTATTTGTTAAAATATTTGTTAAACAAGAACAAAGGATAAAGCCTAAAACTTACTTTCCGTTTATCTATTTGTTAATCTTCGCTGGATTGTTTATATAATTTTAGGAAAAAGGGACTTTTCCTGGGGGGGCAAAATGTGATTTCGTGGGGGGGCACAAGGGGGGACTGGGGGGGGCAAATGCCCCCCCAGCTTGTATGTTAAAAAAGGCCCTGCATGTGCATATAAACTGTGTAACCACGGTTAATAGAATTAGATGGTTAGGCTAGCTGGACCACGTGACAAATATGTTATTGTTCATTTTTATTTTTGGTCACGTGACGAGGAAAGGGTGTGCTTTGTGATGAGTGATTAGGAAAACATATGAGTGAGAACATAATATGCCAACAAAAGATCATATTTCAAAGCGCTAGAGGGCTTCTGAGATCAAGATGGAAATTGAAACAGAAAGCGGACAAACATACGAACCTATTTTGAACGTTGGAGATAAAAATATCGAAGAAAGCGAGCGCCGTGAACAGTTTATGATCGAGGGGACGAAGGCTTTGTTTATACACCGCGTTTGGATAATTGTATTTTTGCCGTTGTTTTAATATGTCAGGATACGGTTAAACGTTTGAAGTAATATTGAACAGTATGGTTGGCTCTAATTGTGCTTTGTATGGCTGTCCGACCAGCAGAACGCGTGAATTTGCAATTTTTAAAATCCCTGTTGTTGGCGCAGCCGATGAAGTCTGCGTAGGAGACTACAGCCGATGGTGAACAAGAAGAGAAATGCTCGCGAAGAATGGCTTCGAATTGTTTTAAAGGACTAGAGAAAAGACGGTAGATCTTCAGAAACAAATAAGATTTTCCTTTGTGACGACTGAGCGTCATTTGAAGCCATTGTAAATTTTGCATTTTATGCATGCGCTTGTGTGATCAGATGTAAACAAAGAGGGCATTGTATTTGCATATTTACATATCCCATGTCTATTAAATATCTCTCTTCTGTAGACCCCAAACGAAAGATTTTATAACTGGTAGCGTCTACAATAAACACGAAGTTCCCAAGGCTGAGCGTCGCATTCTCAACGTATAAATACCAGATAAACAACCTACAAGCTTCGAATTACACACGTTAGTTCAGTGGCTGGCGAGGTGGCTGGTGTGTCCAGTATTGACATTAAAACTGATGGCAGATTTAGATAATATGCAAATATGGAAAGTAGAAGAAATTCAAGATAACCTAGGAGGTCCAAGGCTCAAAAAGCAATTTAAAATGCAAAAAAATCTTTAAGTTTTTCACTATCATATGAAAATGGTCTATGCTTGTTTAAGTTGTTTTGTTCCAAAAGTGGTATATTGCATGTAAATATTTTTTGTGGTCACTCGATTTTCATACCAAGATTGGTGAATTAAAGGCCATGATATTATATTATCTGGTATTCAACAGAAATAAAGTCAAATCAGGGTACATCAAAGTTTTAATGGGTTAATTAGGGGCTGATTACATGGAGCATTTTCAACCCTGGGGTTGTCTCCTACAGATCTACAGTTGGGACCTACAGGCCTACAGTTGGGACCTACGAGGCTGTCATTAATAGGTCGTTAATTAATAGTGTTTTTGACATTAGTTGGTTTATATTCAATTTAGGACAATAGATAATTTAGGTTATTTAGATTTATTCAAATTTGCATGACATATAACATGTTGTTGTTGTAAAAGTTTTTTAGTTAGAAATACATTTATCGCAAAACAACACTCGGATTGTGAGTTTGTCTACAGAGGCCTGGGCTGAACCCTCGCCCTTGTCTGTAATACAAAATGCTATCAAAATCACATGCATGATTTCAAAATGTTCAATTCAGGGCCAAGTTCAACCCCGCTTCAGCTAGCAGAGTTAAATTTCAACCCCAGGTTGGACTTCGCCTTGGGTTGAAAATTTTATCATGTAATCGTTTCAACCCAGGGCTGAAATTATTCATGAGTTACTCAAGCATTTGATGAGGCTGGTTTTTGTTTTCACTTCCAGGAATGTATAGTATTTCAACCCTGGGGATGAGATTGTCCATGTAATCGCAAAATATTCAACCCAGTTATGTAAACATGGTTGAGTTCAAACCTGTGGTTAAAAGTGCTCCATGTAATCGTCCCCTTAGTGTGGTGTGATCCGCCTACTGTGGGGCAGGGCTGTACTGAATGGTGGCAGATTACCATAATCAAATCACTTCTATTTCGACCAGCCAAGAAGGTTTAATTAAAAACAATATACAATAATTATTGTATAATATATGATAAAATTATTGAATTATGGAAACAGTATTCTGAACTTCTGACAATCTTTAACAATTAAGAAGTTTATCAAGTTTTATATGTTATCGCATCCCCTTTCTCAATCACTCAATGCCTTTTCGTTGACTGCCTTTCATTAATTAATGCTATACTTTAAAGATGCGGTACAGTCCGTATGTAAACAAAGGCTTTGTTTACATTTCGGTATCCAAAATATTGAATTTTATTTCACAACTAGTTATATTTTCATGATTCTAGAAATTATCAAGAGACAACAATCAAGCTTTGCAAGAACATAAAATGAAATAAAAACCTAAATAAACTGTTTGTAAATAAAAAGAGGGCTTCTTTGTGCACATGCACAGATTGGACTGTACCGCATCTTTAATAGTATTAAATTAATAAAGTCTCTGGTGTAGGAAAATGCTCCGACTGTTAAATAAAGTTTAACTATATTTTCCGTACAGTTTCTGTGCAGAGCTCGAGGGTTGAACTTCACGAAAAATCACAGCATTTTCCAACAATGCCGACATTTTGCTGGTGTAGTGTTTTATAAAATTCCGATCAAATATGCTCAGGAATATATTTGCTACTTTATAGTCCCCACAATTTTATAGCTGCTCACACAAACGAGGAATCAAGCCGTATAAAAACATTCTAAAAGTTTATCTTGATTGTTCCTTGGACAGAATGTTGTGTAAAGTGGCCATGCAAAGCATCGAACAAAGCATCAGTGGAGGAAACAGTAGCCAAACTGACCTGAATCGATGTAATATAATCAAACCACGTCCTCTAATAGTCAACGCAGCACGAGTTTTGTCTCTCCCTTTTATAGACTTGCACACTAATATCTCTCACTGACTAAAAGGAAAAACCCTCTCGCCATCAATTTCTTGTATAGCTTCGGTGAATTCAGCGTCTGTTTCGTCTAACTGTATTCCCGTTAGAGCAACAGACACATCAACGTTGTATAAATCCTCTGCGGTTGCATCGTCTTGCGATAAATGTCTTCGTCCTCTTATGCCTCGGTCATAAACTGTTCACGACGCTCGCTTTCTTCGATATTTTCATCTCCAACGTTCAAAATAGGTTCGTATGTTTGTTGGCTTTCTGTTTCAATTTCCACCTTGATCTCAGAAGCCCTATAGCGTTTTGAAATATGATCTTTTGTTGGCATATTATGTTCTCGCCCATATGTTTTCCTAATCACTCATCACAAAGCACCCCCTTTCCTCGTCACGTGACACAAATAAAAGTGGTTCTCGACATAATTTGCCGCTTCCTTTGAAGTTTGCCGGCTAGCCTAACCATCTAATTCTATTAACCGTGATATGAGTGTTCCATCTGAGATCTGAACAAACGAGGTCTTTCTGGGAGGAGACATGCTGCAAAGTTTTACCGTTGACAATGTATTCAGCAACAAGAGGATGACGTTTTCTCGTAACGCTCAGAACTTTGCACTTTTCGGCGTTGAATTTGAGCCTCCAAAACTCAGCCCATTTCTCCACGTTTCTCGCTTCAGCTTGAAGGACACACTCTTCTATATAGAGTTAAATAGACTTAATGATTCAAGCACGTTAGGTGAAAAAACAGCCCGAGAATAAGCGAAACACACGCCAAATCATTGTGGGAGAATGGGTTCAGGGTGAAGTGAACCAATTATATACATTATACTCTCAAACTCTGGTCAACCCAAAGACTCATTAAGGTGGCTCCGGGCTCCCTACAGTTAATACAGTTTAAAATGCGATTTATATAGATCAGACTTCATCCTCGCGACCTGCGCGTGGAACTGTTGTGTTTACTGTTCGGGTCGGTTCGGCAAAAATATTGAAACAAGCCGCGGGAAGTTTTTTTGCGTTTTTATCTACAAAGAAAGCTCCAGTTTTTCATTATAATCCTATTTTTTTCGGAATTCGAACAGTACGTATGTTATTAACTAGTTTAGCCTATCTTTTAGTGTGTTTTTACGTATTTATGTTCAGCATTGTCTTTCATAATGCTCAAAATTTTCAACTTGTTGTGCTGCGAACTGTCAAACTGAAATGATACTGTCTTCTATTAACTCTTGAACAGCAGTGAACTGTCGATGAGAATTATATAAGTCCTGTCAATCAATTCAATTCACAGGTATCGTTTTATCTGCTAAATCAAATAAAACAGTTATGAGTTGTTTTATATGAAAAGTTAAACTTGTAGTTCGATGTTTTGAAAAGTTTCACACCGATTTTAACAACAAAAACAAATGTAAAGAAACACTGGATTTAATACAATACGTAATAATGTTTTATTATTAAAATTTCCAAGATTAATGTTTTATTTTCATGTCAAACAAGTCAGAAATATCTGTTTTCGTATGTATTGTAAGTCAAAAACTTGAAATCACAATAAATCACACGCTACAATTTACACGCATGCGCAGATCATGCTCATGTCGAATCGATTTTTTTTCATGCTGGCTGCGCCGATTTTTTAAACTTTGTATTTTTGTTATACAGGAGGAGTGGTACAACATACCCAAATTTTAAGAAATTCTACAAATAACTTTTTCTGTAACCGTCATTCACGATAGACGAACTCCCACCACAGCTGTATTCGTATACAAGACAGCTGCTGCCAGATGATAGTTAGATATATATTTGGGCGTTACCATCACTCATACTATAGCTGGATAGTCAGGGAGGCCAGAAAAAACCTGCTATATACAGGAAACCTGGATGGGGCCAAGACAACCAGCAGCTTCCCCACAAAGCTTCTATCTTACAATTTCTTAATTGGAGGGTTGGTAACACGACAAACAAAGCTCACCATCAAGGCACACTTTTTTTTTTCTTTTTTTTTAAGTTAATGTATTCATGAATACGCTTTGCACAACATTTATTTAACTACACTTATTTTATTTCAATTATGATTGGTGGAACTTTCTCGAATTATGTGACTACTCTCAGAAAAATAGCTTATTCATTACTTTAATTCAAAATAGCAGGACCAAAATGCCATTCAGGTGCTTATAAACACTGTGGTGCGATCGAACATCCAATCATGCATTTATGATATTAGCAGAAATTGTAAGGATATGTATTTGGTAGACAAAATAGATTATGCAGTTAAATAATAGTAGATCAAGGATTTTCAATTTTCATGAGCGTAGGCATACATGGTATCATACCAATCTTTCATAATATCCATCTATGATTGGTGGAACGTTTTCGAATTATGTGACATTACTCTCAGAAAAATAGCTTATTCATTACTTTAATTCAAAATAGCAGGACCAAAATGCAGTTCAGGTGCTCGTAACCACAGCGTTGCGATCTAACATCCATGCAATCATGCATTCATGATATTAGCAGAAAATGTAAAATAATATGTATTTGGTAGACAAAATACAATTTTCATGAGCGTAGGCATACATGTTATCGTACCAATCTTTCATGATATCCATCTTGCCGATTTATCGCAAATATACATAAACATATATATGCGCAGAGTTTAAAGTCTTAAATTTCGTTCACAAATGAGCTTGCTTTCTTAAGTTTTGAACAGTAAATTATTGACAATGTATCCAGGTCAAATTAATTTTGTGAAATAGCTGAAAAAGAAGTTTTATAATTCTACTTTTGAGCGATTGAATACAGTTTAATGTAAAGGCCTGATTGAAACCCAATCCAACGCCGAATCTGAGGCGTAATCTGAAGCTTAGTCTGCGGCTAACCTCAAGGTGGTAATAAAATTGTCATTGGAATTTTTTGATCAACAAATAATACACCGGAATGTTGTTATAAAATAGACGAATTTAATACATTTTGGTTGATTTGAGAAGTGTAATACGAAACAAACGTGTCCCTTATCACATTGACCTTTGTTCTGCGTGTTCGTTGTTGACATATGATTGGTCAGATGATCTTTCATTCGGTTTACACGTGCCCAGGGAAACATTATTTTGAACTTTGGACTATTGGATATCGCCTTTTTGTGGCTGTTGACAAGCTTATCCTGTTACTATGAGATTATAACTAGGTTTCAGGCCTTAAAATATCGGTCGGTCACCGACATTGTCAGACCCATTCGTGAAATTGTCCGACGTAGAAAAGAAACCACCGGACATTCTGTCCGACCTACGTGAAACTGAGGTTTATTGTTTGTCCGACCCGAGTGTATTGGTGTCCGACCGAATTGTAGCTTTGTCCAGCGTAAATCAAAATGTGGAGGCCAGGACTAGAGGCAGGCTTGTATGTTAAATGGAAAATCAGAGTATTATTGTATAAAAGGTCAACTGGAAATGTTGTTTTAACGTAGTCGAGCGCGGGGCGGCGAGCGAAATGGTGAAGTGGAAAACGGGATTAAGTTGTCGAAGTATTTTTGATACTGCTGTTCTGGCAAGCAAGTTAATTTTGGCTTGGAAATAAGGGACCGGTCATTATTTATGGCGGGGGGTGGCACCGAAGAGAAAACGGTTGGGTAAACAAAATTTTGAGTAAGTAAAAGGTTGGGTAAATGAAAGACAAAACAACTCAAGGGTTGGGTAATAAAAATTTATTGTCACTTCCAAAGCATGACCCACTGAAATATTGGAGACTGAAAAGCAATGTCAACAGTCATTTGTCAATACAATATGTGAATCAATCAGAGTCACTATCTTGATCATAGTTTCACAAAACAAATTGTGTTTCCAAAGAAAGTACATGTGCAGACAACATGAAACTTTAGACTGCAGAAAATTGCACAAGCCGTTATCAAACTCATGTCACTGAAGTGATAAAGGACATGTATGACAACTGAATGGTATCCTTTTGTTAAGTTTTTGGCCAGGGATGGGTAATTATTTTTTAATTGATATTTGAGGTTGGGTAATCAAATTTTTGTCTTTTTAATGGTTGGGTCAGCAAAATTTTTGACGCGGAAAACATTTCTCTTCGGTGCCACCCCCCGCCATAAATAATGACCAGTCCCTAAGTATGAAAGAAACAAATTATTTAATATCTTTACAACATTTACCGTTTATTCATTTGTTTATTCACAGACTTATTTCCGAGTCCAAAATGAACTGAAGGTCATCGGACATATGTCCGACCCAAACTCAACGTCACCGGACATTTTGTCAGACGGCCCTGGAAAAGATATTTTAAGGCCTGCTAGGTTTGAAGGTGACAAACGTGTTGTCTCATTAACTTGAATTTATATATTGTTATACATAAATTTGCTAAATTTCGTACAACCTAACTGTAGACTCGATGTCTTAAACAACCAAAGGATTCCCACAGATTAAAAAGAAAATAAATATCTATATTGATAAAGACTCACCATTACAAGAAGAGCATTTCCAGCTCCCTAGTACGCATGCGCATTTATACCTACTCCTAACATAATTAACATAATTATGCAAATACTACACCCCTCCTTTGTTAGACAGTCTATTCCTAATAAATGTCACTTTAACTAAAGATTATAGTAAAGTCTCTAATTAAATATTAATGTTTGAATGTTAATAAGCTAAGCAAATAATTATCTAAATACTTATCTACTTTCGACAACATAATCCTTCAATTTATCTGGTAGTCTCTTTGCTCTACTCGGCTTAACTCTTCCACCTTCATCTTCACCCAATCTCCTACCATCCAAAAGTTTTGGTTCACTTATCGAACACTCCTGCAATATCGACTCTTGAGTGTTTATCTCATTCTCTTCTGCATCGGGTGTTACCAGTTTCTTGAGATGCGTAATGTTCCGCTTATATTGCACCCCGGTATCTGCTTCAACTAAAATACTGTTTCCATTTTTCTGTAGAACTCTGAATGGCTCTGGATTAAAGAAAGTTGAAAGTTTGTTTTTCTTGTCCTGTTTGACCAACACTTTATCACCGGCTTGGATATTACTTTCAACCGCATTTCTTTTCTTAACAGCATAGATCGTCCCTTTTTCTTTCCTTTCTGCATCTCGATCATTAACCTCTTACTCACTAGTGGATTCTCCAAGTTGGGGAAGTTTAGTGCGATAATTCTTCCTGTACAGTAGCTCTGCAGGTGACACTCCCGTAGTCGTGTGGGGTGTGCTACGATACATCATCAGAAATCGGTCTACCGTACTTCCAATCTCAGATTCCGCCCTTCGGCCTGCGCGATACGTAGCCTTTTCAAAATACTACGGTTCTGTCGTTCAGTCTCCCCATTCGCTTGTGGCCACAGAGGTGTGGTCATCTGCTGCTCAATCCCATTTTCCACCAAGAAATTCTTCAAACACTCAATGATAAATTGAGGTCCATCATCAATTCTAATAGACAAGGGAAGTCCATGTGTAACCAAAATCCTAGACAATATAGAAACCAACTTCTCGGCTGTGGTTGATTTGGTGAACTCTAATTAAAAAAAACGACTATAATAGTCTACAACAACAAATATGTAGTCCCCAGAAGGTAAAGGTCCTAACAAATCACATGCAAGGTGTTCCCATGGTGCATTCGGAAGTTAAATGCGAGCCATAGGTTTAGGTTTGGTTGGGTTCGATGTTAGTTGACATCCAAAACATTCTCGACAAACTTTCACGGCTTGTCTATCAATTCCCGGCCACCATACCTTACTTCGAAGACGCTGTTTCATTGCTACTATTCCAGGATGTCCTTCATGCGCTAATTTAGGAATCTGCTCTCTAAGGTTTTGGGGTACTACAATCTTTGTACCACATAAAACCAGTTGTCCAATAGCACACAGTTCTCTCCGAACTGGCAAATATTCCTTATGTACGAGGCAATCCCACTTACCACTCATAATACATTCACGTACAGATTGTAACTCTGGATAATGTTCAGACTCTCTCTCAATTTCACGGGTTGTCATAGCAACGGGTGTTGCCTCTCTAGCTACAAACTTGACATATCCATCTCCTGCACTGACTCGACAAGTATCAGACTCAGGTCTTAGGTCCTGGTAAATACGTAACCGAAAAAGGATAGGGTTGCATCCTCAAAAGCCATCTCTCAATTCTAACACATGGCTTAGACTTGGGCGAGAAGACACATTCCAGGGGCTTATGATCTGTAAGAAGCTCAAACTCAGCCCCATAAAGGTATGCATGAAACGTTTCACAAGACCAAACAACTGCTAAGGCCTCTTTCTCCGTTTGGGAGTATCTACACTCCGCATCACTTAAGGTACGGCTTGCATAATTGATCATTCTGTGCTCATCCCCTTGTTCTTGCACCAGGACAGCCCCCAACCCAACTGGACTAGCATCTGCGATTACAGTAGTTTTTTTTTAAATTAACCTGACGCATATCTACACAGAGTCATATATCATCCCCTTTCGGGATCACCACGACTGGTGACATCCATGGGCTAGGCCCACTAACCTCTTCAATGATATCCAAATCCAAAAGTTCATCTAACTTTTTACTTAATTTATCCCTTAAATGGTATGGTACACGACGCATAGGCTGAGCAATTGGTTCAACTGTATCATCAATAGGAATTTTTTCCCAATTCCTTCACAACACCCGGGAAACTTGTTGAAAATCTCAGCTATACCTTGAGGTTGTTTTGTATCAACACCGTTACTAATAGTATGTACTTTTGTCCCAATTTGAGAACCCCTAAATCCCAAGCAGTTGCTCATCCCAGCAAGGCTTGTCCCGAGCCCTCGATCACTATAAATTCGACAATATTAAAACTGTTTTTTCCCACAGTGACATTTGCTGTAAATTTCCCCAAAACAGGTAAGGGTTCCTCACTGCCATATGGATAGACATTTGGCTTACACATAGTGGATTCACATCTAATATTTTCTAATTTCAAGTGCTCCCACAACTTCTGATCAATTATGTTACAAGTTGCACCTGAATCAATAATCATTTGCACAGGTATCCCCCCAACATCAACAGTGATGTTAGCACTTGTATCATTACTATTTCTTACAGTAAAAGCATACCTGTCACCGTCCTCAACTTGCCTGACATGCTTGGGCTTCTCTTCTTTTCTGAAATAATTTCCACTTGGTTTACTTTTACAAACACGTTCAAAATTATCTTTCCCTTTACATCTCCTGCAGGTTTGACCCCATGCTTTACAATTTTTATCCATAGACTTGTGTCCTTCCCTTCCACATGGATAGCATTTGACTTTATCTATGCCAGTCTTTCCTGCTGTCTCCCTGCTTTCTTCCAAACGCGATTTACTCCCTTTCGTCCCTCAATATCTCCAGCCTGTTTTTCTGCATTCTCCATGGCACGAGCCATATCTCTTAGCTGAGTCAAGTTTAAGTCCCCTCCTTTTTGTAACAACTTTGGTCTCAAGTTGTGCGAAATACACCCAATGATCACTTGATCTCGAATTTGTTCTTCACAGGTCTCCCCAAATTCACAAGTACGAGCCTTTTGTCTTAATCTTGTTATATACTGTTCAACTGTCTCTGATACGGACTGTTTCGTATCTCGAAATACCAGTCGCTCGTATGGAACGTTAGCCTGCGGTTTAAAATGCTTGTTTAACGCGCTTATCGCTTTTACGAAAACATTCGTTCCCTCTGTTTCCTCTGCTTCTTCCGGTAGGGTAAAGAAAATGTCATGCACGCTCATTCCGGCTGTGTGAAGCAACAGAGCTTTCTTTTGCCCATGATTTGTGATCCCTTTTCCTTCGGCAAGTAGTTCAAACGCTCGAAGTCAACGCTCCCATCTCGCTGCTATTCCCGACGAATCCGATTAACAATTTAGCCGCCATCTTCGTCGCCAAAATGTAGACTCGATGTCTTAAACAACCAAAGGATTCCCACAGATTAAAAAGAAAATAAATATCTATATATTGATAACAGACTCAATCACCATTACAAGTACCTAGCTCCCTAGTACGCATGCGCATTTATACCTACTCCTAACATAATTAACATAATTATGAAAATACTACACTAACCTCTGTACAAATACTGAAAATGCAGAATGGTCACTAACTAAAATCAAGTCAACATTACGCTAAATACTTCGACAGACCAGGGATGGATCCAGCATGATCTGGTAGGGAGGTGCTCTGTCAGCTCTGGTGCCGAGTTGTGTTGGTCATGTGTGCCGCCCGCCCATCAACTTGCTTCACTACTGCAAAGTCTTGCTTGACTACTGTATTTGAATTGTAATTGTTGTTCACAGTTCGCTTATCATCATGTTATTACTCAAATTACTGTATCTCATTTTGTCTCTAATAATTTCTTGCTTTATCATGAAAAATAGCACACACACCCTGCCCAGGCTAGGGGGGCACAACCCCACCCCCCCAGTAAATCCATTCATGCGACAGACTTTGATTTATAGCCAGCGACTAAGGCAAGTTGCAAACGACCTACCATATTCTCTCATTTTGCAATTTACAGCATCGTGTAATATAATTTACTGTTTACTGCAGATTGCAGAAGCCATATTTTAACGTGATATGCAAATTACGAAGGAAGTACAATAAATCATGTCCTTCATTTCTGGCCATGGCTTTGGCTTTGTACGAGCCAAATATTTCACGTCCAAACGGTCCAATTACTTTAAAAATGTTCAAGTAAGTTGTCATCATTTGTTTTCGTTTAAAAACTAGTTTTTGAAATACATTTAGAAGCTCGAGCTTTTGTTTATAGCATTTTTGCTGCAATTTTGCTCAACAAATTTAAAACTAAACACCTCAAACTGTTCGCAAGTTTGCTGTTTTACTCTTGCTGCAGTTTTATAGCGTTATTTTATTACTGTTTAAGTGTTTGTAATATTAGATTCGAGTCAGGAGTCGGCTAATGTTTTTCTGTAGTGTGCTTGTCACAGTGGTTTGTCACTTAAAAAAGTCCGATTTTCGCTTCGTCCTAACCAGGAAAAACCTGTTTAGACGAGGGCAATACGGCTTTTTACCGTGTAATCCGCTCTCAGATTTTTCGTGTTCTCATGACCTTATTTGGTAAAATCACGTCATTGTCATATAATAAATATAATTACATGAACGTGTCGGTGTTCTACGCCTCATCAATGCAGCTTGGTACACATCTAGATACTTGATATATGATCGCATTTATACACATAAGCTTCCTCTCACCAAGCGCATGTGGTATAATACGACGGTATCAACGCATCCAGACATGCGTGGAGTGTAATGGTGACATACTGCTCAAACGACCACAAGGGAAGTGAGCTTTGCATTTATATACATATTAAAACAATACAGAAAATTATACTTATCATACCTCCGAGATGTTTTTCTTACAAGTTCCTTTAATTTAAAGAGAACGAAAACAAGGTTTAAAAAATGTAGCGTTTCAGATTTAGGTTGGCGAATGGCGAATTTCGCAGGTTGTTGAGAGGATTTTGTAGCAAATTCGCCATGTCTCCAGCTCCGAGGAGTTTGAGATTTCCAAATATACCTACTTTGCGTGAAAAAGCAGATTAAATAGAAAGTATAAATTCGCTCTTACAACATTTAGCAATAAGTGCATGACTGCCATGTTGAATTTTTCGCGCTATATAGTCATCCGTTATGCAAAATTTCAAGTTTTATATTACGGATTGATCGAACTGTAGAACACGACAAAATATTGGGTTTTGAAAAAATTAGATTTTCCCAGTCATCAACAACGTTCTGCAGCAGAGAGTTTGTGCAAAGCCTATATAAACGCTGCTCAAAGCCTGCCGGTTAGCTCATCTCTATATGATCATCGCAAACATAAAGTAAAGTGCTAAGCTAATATTTTACTTCGCTCTAAATTTCAAAATAGCGGCAAATATCAAGTACCACGTGAGAAAGATACGTAGTTTTATTGGCTACTATATGAAGTATATATCCACAGCTGAGCTTACACAACATCCGCACACGTTGCGATCTTGCCTCGCGTGAACAAAATCAAACAAGGTCTCTCGTGTCAGATTCCACAGCAAAAACCGTGCGCACATGCACGCGAGCTTTTATAGCCAAGCTGTTGCCATGCACGCGTGCATGGTGCATGATTACTATTTATAATAATAATTAGCTCAACCAAAAGCTTTCGTCTGCGGCAGGCTGAAGGTACAGAGCGCCTTTGAATTGTTGAAATATACAGAATTTTTTTCGGTTCTGATTTGAAGCTCTTTAGTTTTGTTCTAACATTTCCCGAGTTTGAAGGAATTAAACAATTTGAAAACTCGTTATTAAAAACGAGTTATTAACTAAAATATTTTTGCCATATTCGTAAGTGGCGCGAAGGTTTATTTATATACTCTTAATTTATTGTTTACATCAATGTATGTTCTTATACTATAATAGCAAAACAAACTACTTTTTCTGTAATCTCATTGGTCAACAGTTGTCGCATTTATAATTCACGTAGGCGTGGCGTTTAAGTTAAAAAATCCGGGAAATTGCTGTAATGTATATGAATTTGAATTTCTGAACTAAATTGTTTCGATAAAGCTTGATTTTTAAATGCATGCGTTACGCTCCGGTTGGTTTGAGCGGATATTTCTGAAATTTGCACAGCAAAAACCTGTCAACTTCAAAAAAATGTCGGATTGAAACGTAGTGTTTATGTTCATTTTCAAGCATAGCGAACATGTTAGATATTCACTTAGTATATCATATTTTACAAATATAGCAGTTCAAAATGTAAACCGAACGTTTGTTTCCATATTACGGACTTTACAGCATCTTTAATTATACTCGTCATCACATCATTACTTATACTAATATCTTAAGTCAACTAATTTTGCAATGTACCGTATTATAATACTATACTTACTGTATCACTTGTTGACGACGATGGTACCCACTAAAAAGAGAAATATGAATGATTGTTATATAAATGACATACTGTAGACTAAGTAATTAGTCTAACTCTACAAACACCATTGAAAGAACTTGTCAATGAGACCAAAAACTCGCAAAAATTGCGCTGCAAAATCCAGTATAAAGTTTTAAGAAACACCTTGAAACATAGTAAAATGGCAAGCCTATTTTCAAGCATATACTCTCGATAATAATATACACAGCATATTATGCAACTTGCACCGTGCAGAAACGCTTTTTCGCTCTCATTCACCATTTTTCTCTCTATTATAATACTTTTACTATGTCATTTCTTGACTTCAATATTTTAAACTTTCTTTCTAATGACATTTTAAAAATAAAAACTAAATAACACCACCGAGAGATTCATGTTTTCTTTAATTGACCCTTAATCCTTAATTGAGGTTTCAAGATGAAAACTTCAAACTAATTTGGTTTTTACAATATATAGTGTATCTTTAAATGTGAGTATATGAAAACATTTGCTGAGATATACATTATATAATATTGAAAACTATACTCAACAAAGTCAGAACAAATATAAAAGAAAAGCGATATTAAACAATGAAACATACCGAAAATGGTTCAGCAAATAGTTCTCTTCCACCAGTTTGCTGCAACGTGAAAGATTTTTCCCAAACATACCAGATATCATGGCAAACAAGACACCATAAGAGTTCAAAAACCTATAAACAATCCCATGTAACAGCAATTACAGTGGTAATATGTTATTAAGCATTACTGATCACATGCACCATATTCAAAGTACACAAGTATAACAAAACCAAGTAACACTGACAACATGAAGTCCTAAACACAGCAAGCACGCTATACCACAACACACTCGTTAAAACATCAACAATACCGTATGCTATACCCAGAAACAATAGACAATTTAAGGAAATACATTATACAACATTATAATATAAGTGCGATATAACAGACGATTTGATTGGTTAATGCGCGTGCATTGTGACGCAATAATGCACTGTGATCTGTGGCACTGCCTTGCTCTTTCGCTGTTTTTCCCCTCTTCATCACTGCTTTTTAGCCAAAAATATAAACAAAACTATAAAAGAATTACCAGAAAGCAATAACGAATAGACCAAAGAAACAAAGCAGATTTCTATAGTTCTACGTGTAAAATTAACCGGCTTGGCATTCGTCGAATTTGTTGTTGTCTCGACAAGTTTTGGGCAAAAGAGTGCAAAATAGCCAGAAAAAAACTTGAAAAAGATACAGGAATACCAAATACATACAAAAAGGCGACAAAAACTGAATATAAGTGATTTAGAAAGTACCTTCAATTCTTCTGATAACAATTGTAGATATATTTTCGGCGAAAGGCAAAAAATACAATAATTTCGAAAATTAAAACTGAGTATAAACACGACGAAACCTACGATTTACCGTCTTTTATGGCAAATCCAGCAGCCCAGATGCTGAAAAACTTTGGCAAATTAGTCTGCATGTGTATTACTGGGTTTTTTATTTCCACTATTTTAAACAATTTTTTCGGCTTTATAGCATCAAAAGTTTGTATATTGTTTGGCAATTTTGCTCCTTCGCTCGCTTAAAAAATAAAAATTCAAGCGACAGTAAAAGCATGCGCGTGACGTCACTGAGCATATGTTAGGAGAATTTCAACGTCGATCTTTGGGGTAAAAATGTTTACTATGTAATATCTTCTACTTATATTATAAAAGAAACAGAAAAACTCGTCTCGTGCGTTTATAGTGCGATAATGCACTCGGGGAATGCCGGGAGAATACTCGAGATGCGTGTAAACCACTCGGCTACGCCTCGTGTTTTACACGCTTCTCTTGTATTCTCCCAACATTCCCCGCGTGCATTATCACACCATAAACGCACGCGACTCGTTTTCTATTTCTTAATCATATATACCAATTCGGAGACCCCTATCCCAGGAAGCGGGAACAAAGCGGGAAAATGGAAGAAATGCTTTTGCTGCCGGCTGTCGTAGGAGTGAGAAAAAGTTGACTAAACGGCGTACCTAAGCATGAATTTTGAAGTAATGCTTTTAATGGTCATTTTTCAAAAATATTTACCATAAAAAATCCCGAGGTCAACCGGAAAAGGAAACTGTTTTGCTGTAGGTTGCATCACAGTTTATAGGTTGCATAGTAAAACAAACCTGGTTTACAGACGTCTACATCTCCAAAATCCGTTAATGGCTTTCATTCCTTAAACTTCTAGGCTGCTTGCACGCAGAATGTCTTCGAGCCACATGCAGCATTTCATACGTAAAAATCTTTCCATGCGACTAATTCAATAACTTGAAGTTCTCTCGTTAATTTTGACCTTTAGTTTTTTTTTCATATAAATGCCAAATCAAATTATTAAAATAAAACAGTCTCTTTTCTAGCTTTCCTTCTTGGGACAAACTTCGTTACAAGTCAAAAATCGTTATAAACTGAAATACATGTAAACAACAAGAACCAACTGGTCAAAGTCGATACAGTTTTCTCGCGTTTAATACAGTTTCCAGTTTCGAAGTATGAAAAGGGTCTATGATACGGGCTATTAATCAAGCTACATATACAGGGTGTATATAAAAGAGTAGAAATGTTTGATAAGTATAGAGTATTTGGGTAGTTATAATGTAGAATAAACAAAAAAATTTCGCAAAGATAAATTTTCCAAAGCAGAGGGGGTCTTTTTTAGCTCCATTAAAAATAGCTTGTGCGCGAAATTTAAAAGTTTAAAACGCATTTTGAATTCATGGGCGAGAAATTCGTTGTGTGTTTTATCAATGGTCCAAATATCAGAAAACTTTTAGTCCTTTAAATAGATGCTGAAACTTTCATTTTTCGGTAACAATGCCTTTCACACATGCTTAATGCATGCATTTACCTAATTTACATATTATTATTGTAAAAAAATTAAAATATGCAAATTAGGTAAAGGCATTAAGCATGCGCGAAAGGCACCGGTGTCAAAAATGAAAATTTCAGCATCTATTTAAAGGCTTAAAATTGAGCACATTTTCTGATGTTTGGACCATTGATAAAACACATAACAAATTTCTCGCCATGAATTCAAAATGCGTTTTAAACTTTTAAATTTCGTGCGCAAGCTATTTTTAATGCTGCTAAAAAAGATACCCTCCCTGCTCTGGAAAATTTATCTTTACAAAAATTTTTTGTTTATTCTACACTACAAGTACCCAAAACAATCTATATTTATCAAACCGTTCATCATGACAAGGACGGATTTGT
Organism: Paramuricea clavata; assembly: GCA_902702795.2. NCBI lineage: Eukaryota > Metazoa > Cnidaria > Anthozoa > Malacalcyonacea > Plexauridae > Paramuricea > Paramuricea clavata. The sequence goes on along the minus strand of CACRXK020000193.1, from coordinate 84,331 downwards.
GAAATTGAGAGCCGTTTCAAAATTGTCTACTTTTTTTCTGATACACCCTGTACTGCATAAAATTTAAGGCAAATAATTTAAAGAACTATGACTTCCAACAAGAAAAAAAAGGTGGTATATGTGGGTAACCTATATCTGCTCCCAATATTTTGATCCTGAAGTGTGCGCCACTTGTAAACATACTCTCCACAACTCAATATCTAATAACTTAGTTATACATGGTGGATGTCACAGACCATACTAGGGTCACGCCGTAGCAGCTGCTTGGGGGGGGGGGGGG
>CACRXK020000193.1:54462-83935 GCA_902702795.2 Paramuricea clavata | reverse complement strand
GGGGAGAGGCGTGGCTGTGGTGCCCCCATCATCTTACCTGTGTTGAACTCCTCATTGTAAACATCTGGGTATCAATCTTCACTTCAGGTAAGATAATGTTGCTATAAAAACAGTTGGTGGCAAGTTTTGTCAAACTATGCATGTGAAGTATAACCTGATTCACTTTGATAAAACCAAATTAAAAGAACACCTTAACTTCAATCAAAAGTTTATTCATTAGCAAACGTAAAACGAAATATTCAAGTTGTTTACAACACAATTATTTGAAGATCTAAAAACGAAGGCTAAGTTAAACACACTCTTATGTGGATATAGGCTAATTTTTCTGTAAACATTTAGTGACTAACATAAAACGATAACAAGACAGTTTTTGATATGCTACTGCATTTTAAATGTTCTAAAAAGCGTTTTTACACATGTAAACGTTTTACGACAAACTGGAGGAGTATATAGCATGAACGGCTTATATTCGTTCGTAAGCATTTTTCGATAGGCTTCTACATAAGGGCTTACATACATACGGGGAGGGGGCTATATACGGACGACATTTGATGTTAGTAATATTTGTTACAAAGTCCGTAATATAATCGGTCTCGAGCGAAACAACAATATTATAAAAGCAATTTATCACGTTAAACTTTGTTCCTGCATGTCTCTCTTAATTAAACTCTCTCGTATATAGTCTCTCTCTTGTCTTATCTTGTCAATCAAAAACAAAAACAATACCATATTAAATGTTGTTCACAGACGGACGTTTATTAATAGACTCCCCTTATTCATTAATTAATATGAACTGCAGTTAAGAATTTGTGACAATATTATTTATGTATCTGTAAACTGCAGTTTACTGTCAACGAAAAGAAATATAAACATAACAGTATACTGTAATGGAATTTTTGTCACTCGTCTGAGCTGTTGGAGCCATGCATGTCAGCATGTGTTAATAATCATCTGTCCAATAATGAGGGGCTTATATTCGGGAGGGGGGTTATATTCGGAATCGCCTGAGCACTAGTGTATTGGGCTTATACACGAGTGGAGATACTGTATACGGGGGGTTTTAGTCGGAGGTTTACGGTAATAATAATGTACCATGGGCTGCACAGCCATATAATAAAGAACATTAAAAAAATCATTAATAATTCACGAGGAAAATACAAAAGAAATGAATGTTTGATTATGTTTGTAAATCGGATAAAGATTTGTCCTGATTTACATAAACTTCAGCTTTGATTTTCTCAGCTTAGACAATGTTTATTTTTAAAATTACTTCGCCAATGAACTCATAAGATGGGTCATTCGGCTCGAGTTTGTATATCAGACACAGATCGGCTGCTCATGCTTTATCTAGTACGGTACTTAAAGCCCAGTTCAAACATCAAATTTCATGTGCCGAACCTAATGCATTCAAGCTCAAACAAGGAGTTTAGGACATTTACATTATTTTGCACACATGATATTGCATAAACATATGACAGTATAGTTACTTTTCTTTTAGTTCTCGCAGCATCCATTCAACTCTGGTAATCTTTTGCTGTTGTGTTAATCTTTAAAAGACAAAAACCTGTTCAAAATTTGACATTACAACTTATCACTTTGGGTACAGTGAACAACCCAATGGCAAATTAATTTTAATGCAACATATTACAAAAAAATGTGCTTTGCATGCAGTTTCAATCATGTTTAGGGACCGGTCATAAAGTAACTGCTAGGATGGGCCGGAGGAAATAAGGATGGGCCATGAAATTATTTTCATCAGTTTGGGTGGGCCATCAATTTGTTTTTTGGCCAAATGGATGGGCCATGAAACACATGCACTCAATACATCTTATAACTACTACACACAAGTTATGAGAAAGTGACTATAATATACTGTACATATTCATGTATAACAAGATGGGTCGTGAAATTTTTCCAATGACCTATACACGCTTTGAAATTTTTTCTCGGCTTCCAGGATGGGCCACCGGGTTTTTTTTGGAAAACGTATTTTTCCCTCCGGCCCACCCTAGCAGTTACTTTATGACCGGTCCCTTATATTACACCCGTTTTCAAAGAGGGTCCTGAAGGGTAAAATGGGAACTGGGATTTACCTAGTTTTGGACTGGGAGAATGGGATTTGGGTGACTGGGACTGCGAATGAAAGACACAAAAATGGGAATGAGAAAACCAATATACCATTACAAAGAGAGTTGTAGTTGGACATTTCAGAGTGGACAATAATAAGTAGGAACAACTACAGAGCAATTTTGACAGAGAATTGTAGTCTAAAAAGTCCAGGAAAACCAAATTTAACCGAATTATGGCTCAGTAAGGTCATTTTTCTGCTATTGTAAGTCACCTTGTTTTCTAAACAGGAAAATTGAACGCAGAATTGTCTAAAAGTCACCACATAGATGAACAATTTGCTCTGGGAATTTTTTTTCAATTTCAGTGGGATTGGGATTTGATTTAAAAAAGGCTGGGAAATGGGATTTACAGAAATTTGGGGGTGGGAAATGGGATTTAGAGAAAATTTGGGGTGGGAAATGGGATTTAGAGTTCAAATTATTTCCAATATGCTTTGCATGCTTCACATAAAAAAGTTTAGAAGGGTTTTCAAGATATTTTATTGACATTATTGCAAAATTTAAGCATAACAAATTCATATTATTAGCACTGTAGTCTAAAAGTTATTCATGAGACAGATTTCGGTTGTTATGGTTTGTTGCTGGTTTTTCAGTTTGTACATCTAGCTCATTTTGGTTCAATATTCCAACCTCTCAGTATTTTTCTTTAGGTACAAAATACGGTTTAAAATGTCTTCTGTTCACATTTGGTATTTTTAGCAGTCCACGAGACATAAAACTGACATTTGAACTAAGACAATTTTCGGGTAGGTCGCGTAATTTTGAATATCACTTAATGCAGTGATGTGGGGTAATTGTTGACTTCCACCATTTTTGGCTGAAAACAATGTTTAAAGATAAATAAAGACATCAACTAGCCCATTTTCCCCCAAGTTTATTTCGATATATAGGTCCAAATGATATGTTTCATTTAACTGGCTTAATACGAATTCAGGCTATTATCTGGCGTATACAGACAGGGCTTCCTTTACCATAGACTACCATATCTCTGCCACCACAAATCGCATGATTTATTTTAGCGTGACGTAATACTCCCTTCCATGCACTTACCCATCAAAACTTTGTAACTTCTTTAAAGGCTTTCCTGTCATACCTACGAATAACAGTACAATTCTTTCAAAATACAGATTCTCATGATAGCCAAACAAGCTTTATTTTAAAGGCCGCGTATTGTGATGGTGCCATGTATGCTATACTACTCAATATTAGGCACCTCGTTCCGTCGTTCAACAGAACCGATAATGTGGACGGAAATTGCAAGCAAACCGTAACCGTTTGGGTTGGGGTACGTTACATTATTTTTAACTTCATGCAGTAATTGCAGTATGTAACAGGGAGCAGTTGCGAAAACACAATATATAACTACTTGTACTTGACTATTAAGCAGTTAGGTTTGAAATAATTAAAGTGCTTATTCAACAGAATTTCACACATGAAAATTCATGATTGTATTGCAAAAAAAATCAGATTATTTAAGATCTATCTAGTTTCTTTCTTGAGATATTTAGCAATGTTTGGCACATAAATTATCCTCAATATGACGTCAAATTGTATAATGTTTTCTGAAAAAAAAAAGATTTAGAACTTATAGATAAATTATTCAAATTTTTCGACTTATAATATATATATATATATATATATATATATATATATATATATATATATATATATATATATATATATATATATATATAGGGAGGCGAAGGGCGCGAGAGTCAATGACCATTTTTAAGTATTAAAAGCTGCATTTAAAGGGGAAAAGTTTATCAAAATATATATATATATATATATATATATATATATATATATATATATATATATATATATATATATATAGGCGAAGGGCGCGAGAGTCAATGACCATTTTTAAGTATTAAAAGCTGCATTTAAAGGGGAAAAGTTTATCAAAATGGCTTAATTTTGGTTCTGGATTGCACACAAACAAAGACTCTTCGAAACTGCTGACACATGTGTAAAGTTTTCTCAATTTTGCTCGTAGTGTTGAACATGAAAGCGATAGGCGATTTTTTAAATATATTATGCAAAATGTTTCTTAATATTCCAAGCAGAATCGTGGAAATTCAACAATAGTTTGTAGTTACTTACCCTTATTTCTCCACCTTTTTAGTGCATGTGTGCATGCTTCATTTAAATACTATAGTTCATGTATATAGCTATCATTTTAAAGAGTTTTTTTTTCATTTACTGAATGTCGAAATTTTGGTCTAGTTTGTTTTTCGCCTTTATTAATCGAGTTTTTCGATTACATTTTAATCTGAACTCTTGTCTTTGTATACTAGATGATGGAAATGGTTTGCCTCTTTATTTTTCCAGACATTTTAAAGATTCCAACGACATTCGGATTCTTTTGCGTGTATTTTTATTCGGCTTCTTAACGTAAACTTTATTTAGTAACAATTCGGGAAGCAATTTTGTGTTGTTTTAAGCCTTGTTTCCTTCTTTTGATTAGTCAAACTTTGCTTGTATGACGACTGTTTTACGACGTGTCTTTTAACTTCTTTAGAACTCACAAGTAGTATTTTGCAAGTCATTCTTGGGAGTTCGCAACACCAAGTAGTTGTCAACAAGGCCAAGGCGAAATGTCGCCAAAGGAAACCATTTAAACGCTATTTTGTTAAAACGTTATTATTTTACATAAAAATTAAGTTAAAAATTCAGTTTTCTTTGTGTGGTTTATACTAAAACAATTAGACAACTCAGCTTCGTTGTCTCTGAGCAAATAGTCAACTCGGCTTCGCCTCGTTGACTATTCGCTCATAGACAACTCGGCTTCGCTGTCTAATCGTTAATTGGTATATAGTATGTTGATGCAACACATACTGATACTCAGGAACGCCGAAACTGGGGGGCAGGAGGGGCAGCCGCCCCCGTTGCCCTTTACCAGGAGGGGCAAGGGGGGCAAAGGTGCCCTTTCAATTTAAAGGATTGCCTTGGTGAAATAGCGAATTGTCAGAAATTGTCAGTGCAATTAGCGAATCGAAGCGAATTGTCAGTGCAATTCGTGTACGAATTTGCTTCAGAAAACGCAAGAAATGCAGTCATCGGGCTTCAAGAATAGCACAATCGCCTGTCGGAGAACCCCCTCGCACCCCTATCATCCAATAAATAGAAAACATAATTAGGCGAAGTTCAACTCCCGATGTTTTGCAAACATCTCTTAGGAAATATCAATTCAATAGTGCCCTTTCGCAAAATCTGCCTCCCTTGCCTTCACATCGTTCCGGCGTCCCTGCTGATACTGATATACACGGTTTTATAGTTTTGATGCACGAAAGTCATTATGCAATGTGAAATATCATAGTGAGGATAATTATTTGCATATCAAAAATTATTAAATATATCAAAAACGAAGCAATATAATTTGGCAAAGTCTCCTATTTGGTCCATTTGAATTGTCGTTGAATTAGCACTTTAAGGATCTCCAATAAACAGGGCCATTCCTAGCGCGATAAGTGTGTGGGGGTATATTCAATATTCGTGTTCTGCCCGACGAATTTCTTTTGAAAGCGATCGTATGTAAACATGAATATATGAATATACACACCCCCAATTATCGCGTCTTGTTTGAGTTAAATTCGTGACGTGTGGAAATTAGTTTTCAGTTGCAAATCCGACAATTAAGAAAAAATGCCAGGAATTCATTTCACAACACAAGAAAAACTATACGCATTCGTGTCCCTCAGTGCCCATGCTTTAACACATTGCGTCTCACCTACATGCACTTATTCGGTACAGGCGTCAGCCTTCCCCTCAATCAGCTAAAGTCAATCTTCTCTGCAAAAACGAACCCAAGAGAACATCTTAAAGAAGCCCTGGAACAATCTGCCCATCAATGCTTTGCCCAAAACAATTAGAGGCCACGACAGATTTGTAATATTGCTCAATTGTTTCATCCACACACAATTAAAGTAGATAATTTTAGAAGTAAAAAGTCCTCATGAATCACAAAAATGATGAAAAAAGAATAAGCACGATGCATGCAATTAGAGCGCAGAATACATTGGACAGAAGAGATCTATTAAACATTAAAATATGGAGCATTGTGCATGCATGGTGCTTCGTATTTACACGTTCTGGTATACTAAATGCACATTTTCTATTCTTATAGGCACTTCGGGAAGCGGCATGCTGCAGTGTATTTTCTATTAATAATAATGTGGAATGCTGCAGTTTGTTTTCTATAATAATGTACCAACTATGGCAAATGTGATTTGGGGGTATTTGCTATTTTCTTTTAACCCGTTATAATTTTCCTTCGACATCTCCTATTGCACTTATCTTGCTACATTTCAGTTCAATAGCACTGTGCATGCCCCCCACCCGGTCAGAAAATCTCCCTCCGTTTGAGAGAGGGCTAAATTTCCTAGAAAATTCGTGGTTTATCCTTTAGAAAACGTCGGTCAGTTTCTGTTGAAAACAATGGTCAGCTAGCTATGGGGTACCACTGTACAATATGTTTATGCACAGTTTGAGCACATTCAAATGTACTCAGTTGGTGTGCAGGAAATCTTAAGATCCAGGTTGTGCTCCCAGGAAGTAAACTATTTTTCCAGCCCCTGAACCATGGATGCGCATATTGTAGAATGGAGGCATGGAAGTTTTGTTTTTCAAAATGGTACAAACAAATAGAATTAAGCGTCAGGAGACTTAAAACCTGTCTATTTTCTGAATTTTATATTTCTTTTATATTTACATTTCTTTAATTTTATATTTCTTTCGCCATTTTTCACGAGTCGCGCCTCGCATGCCGCGCCAATTAGACTATCTTGTTCAAGCGCTTATAGGTTAATTAGCTATTAATAAATTATTGTTTCTTTTCTTTATTAAATATTAATATTAATTATCCGTTTGTATTTGGTGTTTTAGCAGAGCGTGTTTTAGAGGGTTTTGACAGTCAATCCAGATTTTGCATTTAACGAAATGTAAACGCAAAATGTGTGGAATGTTGTACCACACTTTTAACACAATTACTAAGTGGAGTTTATATATGGTAATTGATAGGGTCATAGAGTGATAGACTGCGTAGCTGGTGGTTGTAAGGAGTTAAAAATAATTACAAGTCATCCAGTTTGATTCAACCATATGTCAGTGGTCATTGAATTCAGACCGGAACAAACCCCATACTTGTAACCAACACACAAGCGTATATACTTTTGACATTCACAGAGTCATGATACTTCAGAGTTCAGAATAAGAAAACATTTACACTTGCACTACCAGGCTGCATGGGAACAGGTTGACCACTGGTCGTGGCACTCAAACTCTCATATACACAAAGGATCAAATCAATTGACGTAGGGTCGAATGTAGGGGTGCACCGGATTTGGAATTTTCAAATCCGGCCGGAACCGAATTTACCGGATTTGGACAAAAATTCCGGCCGGAATTGCCGGATTTAACATAAACCGGTAATGGGGACAATTGTGAATAAATCAGTATTCAAAATGGCGGTTTATGTTTTTCACTATTTTTAGTTAGTGTCAGTTTAGATTTTTGATTGTGTTTAAACCTTTTTTAAATATTTTTTTGTTAATAACTTAATATTTTATAATAATATAAGTGTTTTTTAAACTCTAAAGCTGCCAAATTGATGGTTTATCCCATTCTTGGTGAATTTTTAAGGTGAAAACAGAAATTTAAATCCGGCCGGATTTTCTCCAAATCCGGTCGGATACCGGATGCCGGAAAATTTGTTAAATCCGGCCGGAATTCCAGCCGGATTTGAAATCCGGTGCACCCCTAGTCGAATGTTTCCTTAAGGCGTAAAAAAAAACCCTGTTGTTCCAGTTTCATATCGTGAAAAAATTAGGGTCAGTAGGTCGGAAATAAATTTTCTTTTTAATATTTTTTTCATGGTTTTGGCGGTTTTTTGCTGGGCGATTTGCAGTAGAGTCCCGATATCAATATTAACTAGAGATGCATATTTCCTATGGATGAATTTAGGCAATTTGGTTCAATAATTAGTGTGACAACAGATGCCATTTTGGCATGCTGTATGAGCAGCCCGCAACTACCTGGAGAAAATAGGGTCACACAGTCAAAATTTATGTTGAAAAAATAATAGGGTCGGCAGAAAAAAATAGGGTCGGTCGGGAACAGGAACCACAGGTATTTTTTTATGTCTAATTAATAAATAAAATATATTAAGCAAACCAGCTAAACTATTTTGCCGACAATCAAATGAAACGTTCAGTTACTGCATGAAATATCAACAATGTAATTTTATGATCATAAATAGATTCTAATTATATTGGTGCAAAATGTCACCCGCCACGCACACGCTACCCGTCACCCGCGGAAAATACCTGCCATCAGAATTACATAATAGATTGCGTTGATATTAATTTGTGTCATTAAGACTTATTTCCACATATGTCCGACCCAAATGTAAAGTCACTGGACATTTTGTCAGATGGCCCTGAAAAAGATATTTTAAGCCCTGTCCTACATGATTGTATACATTCTGCTCATGCAGGTATAATTGTCAGGTAGACATCATTAACCCTTTAAGTGGCAATGCACTCAGGTACGCCTTACTTTATTATTTAACTCTGTCTAACACCAGACGATTTAGTCTTCATGGGGAGAGTGCTGTCATTCAATAGGTTAATTACATGACAATCTGGAGTTTTCCTTATCCTAGTTACCATGTAAAACTTGGAAGCAACATTATTTATCTAACAACATTGTTAGCACTTAAGCCAGTGCAATACACATGCATAGCTAGAAAATTAGTGTGTGTTTCCAGGGCTTCAGCCCCCCCCCCCCTCCCCCCAATAATTTGTAAACGATAGCGATAATCTGTAACGTTTGAGGGGGAAATAATGACCTAATAATCACCCCTGACTATAATCAGCCCCCCAATACAAAGTTGCTTCCTATAGGGTAGTGGTTTCAACAAACCCCAGTCAAATGAAGATAAGAATTGACGACACGTCCAATCCTCGTCTGTGTTTGACTGCCAATTCTCGTCAAAAGCCCCCAACTGTGAGTTTGTGCTAATCTGATCAGTATATATCATATATCCAGAAAAGTTTGCACAACAATTTGTCTCATTTGACCTGGCATATACAGACATTCCAACTCTCCCGATTTTCCTGGGAGTCTCCCAAAAATTCATGCAATCTCCTGGTCTCCCGATTTTTATCAACTTCTCTCGATTTTTTCAGAATATTCAGGAAATATCGTAAAAAATCACAAAAATACTGTTTTTAGCAAAAATAATAGTCTGTCTTGACCTTTTATGAAGAACTTTACTTTATGACAATTTATAGAATCACTTATAACAACATTATCCCAAAATGCACGAAATGCCATTTCAGAGGACTTCATTTTTATAATTTTTAGTCCCAGAAGAACCTAATTTTCACCTCCAGTAGTCGGAATGCCTGCATAATATGAGACCATGCAGAGACTTCATGATCGAAGTTGCTTACTTTCTAAAAGTATCTTCATATTCTTTCCCTTGAGTATATCTTCCAAGACATTGTGCATAAAAACGCCAGAAGGTGCCAATCGTAAGTTTATCCAGGCTGTAAAACCGTTTATACGAGTTCTTAGACTTTCCATTTTAATACGTACAATTTAGTCAGATGCACGTGTGCTTGAATTTTTACTAAAACCCGTGCAAATTTAATTCGTAAAAGTACGAAATATTACGCCCCTCCTTTCATTGCCAATCTTTCTTAATATTTAACAATCTTTAAAAAATAAAGATCGGTGTATATTTGGATGGAATTCCAAGATAAAAGCTCATTCGAATGCTCAATTGTCTTTCACAGTTGTTTTGGTATCGAAGCGTTTCCATGGCAGTGGGGATACTTCATGTTAAGCAAACATAATCGATCGAAAGAATGTCGTAATATGTAAAGCACTCATGGGCGTCTGACATTCGTTCGTAAGCATTCAGTTTAATAGCTAAGGGGCAGACCATAAGAAAAGTGGGGGGGGGGGAATCGAGCACCGATAAAGTTTGAAAAAAAATTCGTGCAGAGACTTTTCAATAGGGAAAATTATAAGTTGACAGGGCCTATCAGTGAGAGGGGCAGTGGGGGCAATTTGCCCCGGGCCCCCAGTGTAAGGGTGGCCCCCAAATTTGGAAAATAAAAAATAATTTGAAACGTTTTTTGATATAAGAAATGGTGTGAGAAAAAATTTTCTAAACGTAAATCTTGCAGATATTGGTGCAAAAAAAGGGTTTTTAAAAAAGGGGGTTTTATGTTTTAACAAGAATTTGTCAGGGAAAATGTTTTTTTGAACCTTAACCCTTGTCCTGAAAAAATGTTAATCGAACCACGAGATGCCTGCGGAGGAGGCTAACTTTTCAATAAATTATGTAATTTTTTTTTGCTCAATTAGATATCTTTTCCCGACAAGCGTGTCGTTAAAATTCAGCTAAAATTGCCCGATAAAACTGCAATATTACAACATTGAGCTGGGTGTGGAACTTATACTCGCTTATCCTCATGTAAATATCCGAACATTTTGCCGGCATCTCACTCAATTGAATATTAGTTGAAGGATATTGTAAATGGAAATTATCGAGTGGAAATTTATAGACGTTTATTAGACCTATTAAACTAGGAACAGAAGCGAAAAATACAACTTTCGATCGTCGACAGGAATCAAACATGCGGCCCTGCGATTGGGGTGCAGTGCTCTAACCAACTGAGCTACAGCTAGAGGCTCTAGTTGTCGAGCTCTTGTTGTACTCATATTTGTTCTTTCTTTATGTTTAATTAATACAAAACTAAAAAACGTTTACATTACGATATCAACATTTTCGAACCACGATGTTTATTTACATACCATTTGTTCCATGATGCAACGTGGTATTGAAAATTTATTCAAATTTAAGGGTGCTCTCCATTTAATAGCGTGTCAGATCCGAATTGCAATGACCGGTTAGATGCGAAGTTTTGTCTCTGTATCAATGGAAAGGTCTGATCTATGTTTCTCGAAAATCTAGCGAAAATGGACCTCATCATTCTTATGTTTATATCTAAATTTTCGGTCACAGGTCCGAAGCACAAACGTTTTTTATTTATTAACTTTACAATCATACAAAAAAATATAACAATGATTGAAGGTATGGTCAACAGGACATGAGTCCCATGTGAAGACCAACCTGATACAAAACAATATAAGTAGACATAAATTAAAGACAAGGACTAGAACGCTATTTACATAGCTACTGTATACAAAAATTAATAGTTTAGATAATGAGTAACAGCTTAAGTTGAAAGAACGGCATTTAGAGCAGTAGGTTTTCCAAGTGCGCATTCTGTTAACATCGAAAGAAGAGTCTAATTGAGAAGAGTATAGTGAGAATGGAGCTGGAGCTTAAAGGATGAAACAGACGAACTGTTACGAATGATCGGAGAGAGATTGTTCCATAGAAAGACAATTCGGTTAAAAAAAGAGTTTCTAAAAAGAGAGGTTTTGCACGGATAGACTTGAAGCAAGTTGTCCTTGCTTGAACGGGTGCGAGATGAACGATTAGAAGAAAAGGTGACAAAAGAGGAGATATTTAGGTCGTAGAGGCCTTGTTTGCATTTGAAATAAAAGATGAGATCCTTTATTTCAAGCCAGTAAGATATAGGCAATAAGTGAAGTTTCCTAAGACGCTCAAGATAAGACAACTCATAATTTTGAAGTATAAATTTAGTAGCTGGGTTCTGAACACCCTCCAGGATCGCAAGATCACGTGACCAGGCTTGAGGTGCCCAGATCTCACTGGCGTAACAAAGGTGAGATCGGACGAGTGAGAGATAGAGAAGCCGACGGCAGCGAGTATCAGTCATTTGAGAACAATTTCTCCGAAGAAAACCAAGCGAACGCATGGGCGTACCAGAAGGAAAAATTTAGGGGGGGCGGCAAGAAATTTGCCCGACTTTTCCGGATTTTGCCCGACAAGTACCGAAAAACTTTTTGCCGGAATTTATTTTGGCGACCCCCCCCCCCCTCCCCCGTCGCCAAAAATATTTCGGTCAGTGTACCATTTTAGGGGTCAAAAATTTTTTCCGGACATACCAAAATTTTCCGCAACCTACAAAAATTTTGGAAACATCACAAAATTGTCCACAAAATTTACAGAATTTGTCCCATTTATTTTTTTAATTAACCAAAATTGCCCGACTGTTCAGCCAATATTGCCCGACTGCCCAACAAACTGGGGGGCTGCCGCCCCCCTCCCCATGCCCCCTCGTCCGGTACGCCCATGAGCGAACGGTTGGCTTCAGCAGTACAGCTGGCAATGTGAGGGAACCACTTAAGGTCATACCTAATTTTAGTGTGCAGTGATAACCAATTTGTGCAGTGATAAAATGATTGTGTAGTGATAAAATCTAAAAGGTGTAGCAATAAAATTTGCTGTGATAAATTGTTAATTTTATGAAGAAAATGAGGCAATGAGCAGAAAAAACTGAACTAAAAACTCGTCTTGTCACTAGAAAGTATTAATAATCAAAACATTTTTAATGAGAATAATATAACTTGAATGAAATAAAATTGAAATAATAATTGCCAATTTCAGTATCGAACGTCAGAACTAATATTATACTTAAGTTTTATCAAATGAACAAAGTCTCCCATCAAAGATCTCTTTATGAGCTTGAATGTTGGTATGAATGATACTTAACTTAGTTTGTAATTATTGTGTATAATCTTCAGGATTCTATAGAATGTTCCCGCACATTGAAAAAAGGCCCTTTGAGAGAGGCTAGATTACAAAATGTTCTCTGTGTGTATGCCCCTGGAACTCTTTTACAGTTTATCACATCTAAGCCGCCTCTTATTTGCCAAGACAAAAATATTTCGTTCCTGCAAGCATGTGATTATCAAACTACGCTATCATAGAAAGTCGTAACAGCAAGTCCTGTCAAGGCCGCCCAGAGGGGGGGGGGCAATTTGAGCTGGACCCCATTTAAAGGTGGCCCAAGAAAGAATTACATTGAAATATTCATATATATATATATAACTGCCAACAAACTTCCAGAATGCAGGATTTGGCCACTTCTGGCACCTGAGATTTCAAAATTTTCCTGGGGAGAATACCTCCGAATCCCCTTCCTGGGGGAATGCCTCCGGATCCCCTTAATCAAAGTGTTAGAAGATGGAATCGCGAGGGGCCACAACTCAATTTTTCCCCTGGGCCCCCAAATCTCACAGGGGGACCCTGGGCGCCGTTCAGTGCATGTTGATTTGGGGATCATTTTATATATCACTTGCAGCCTGTCTTTTGGTTACACATTACTAGAAAGGGTGCGTTCAGAAATTTTGATGGCATGGCTTCTGCTCGGTAGAAGTGATATAAAATTCTTAAAATTAGGTATGCTTTATTTAAGGTTATTGCTCACAACCGCACCCAGGTCGACTTGATTGGCTATACAATCTTAACAGGTTTATTGTTAAGGTGGTACGAATGAGTTGGAGAGTTGCGTTTCCGAGATACCCTGAGCAAGAGCGTCTTAGATACATCAAATTTCAATTGCCAAGATATCGACCAGTTGTGCATAGAGTCAAGATCAGTCTGTAGGAGATCTCGATCGGCTGGTGACTGAATTGCACGGTAACATTTACTGTCGTCTGCAAAAAGTGCAACAGTAGAATTCTTAGTTACCTCTGGAAGATCATTCACATACAAAATGAAAAGTGGTGGACCTATGACACTATCTTGTGGCACACCAGATTTAATGTTAAGGAAAGATGAAGAAACTCCTTCGATAACGACACGCTGTTTCCCATTGTGGAGATAATCAGCGAACCAGTTAAGAAGTTGACTGGAAATTCCAAAAGATTTTAGTTCTTACAAGAGTTTGCTGTGAGATACGGAGTCAAAACTTTAGCAAAATCAAGATAAAGAAGATCAATCTCATTGCTAGAATCAAGAGCACGACGGAGATCGTAAAACACATTCAAAAGTTGAGTAACATATGACCTATTGCAGCGAAAGCCATGTTGAATGTCATACAAAGAGTCCTTGATGAAAGAAGAAACCTGTCTAATAATCAAGCGTTCAAGTACTTTTGAGACTTGGGAGAGCAATGAAACAGGTCTGTATTTGGTGACTTCATGAGCGTCACCTTTCTTAGGTATTGGAACCACATTAGCAGATTTCCATTCAGAAGGAGATACACCCTGCTGAAGAGATAACTCGAGGAGAACTGTTAAAGACGGAGCGATGACTTCGGAACAGCGCTTTAAAAGATATGCTGCTATGCCATCAGGAACAGTAGCCTTAGAGGATGACAAACTGGATAACAAGATTGAACTTCAAATTCAGAAACAGTTATTGAGGCAAGAAAGTTTGATGATGACTGCAAAGGAGAAATTAAAGGTAAAGAAGAATTTAAGTCGCAGATAAACATGACGCAAAATAATTATTAAAAGCATCAGCTTTTTCTTCAGAAGAGAATAGTTTAAGACCCCCTATCTTAATTACATCAGGTCTGCAAAATTTTGAAGATTTAAACTTAAAAAATCTCCAAAATGACTAGTTTTGTATTCCATATATTTAACAATTTGATCGTTCTGACCGTGTTAATGGAAAGCGCACTAATTAGAGGGCCTGTTCATATGGGGGAAAGTTACCTCGGTTAGCGAGAAAAAAATTCGACAAGTTCACAAGCGAGATTTCGCCTTGTTGTGAAAATAATATACTGCGTTTACATGAAACGAAACGTTTTCCCATGTTCGGAGATCTTGCTTGTTGACCGGCGAGGTCTTGGTACACAGAAAAATTTTTGTCTCATATGAACACAACATAATTATAATGCACAACTTTCCCGCTTAGCGGGAAAATTTTTGTCTTGGCAGCAACTTTTCAATAGTGCGTCACACCTGTGCTACGTCACAGCCGGAAACTTTACCTGGTAAGTGGGATAACGTTTCTCCGTAAGAACAGAACAAAATTATTTGGCTAGTCGAAATATTTTCTCGCTAACGGAGAAAATCAATCCCCATATGAACAGGCCCTAAAGCTATTTACATTTATTTGTGATTTGGACCTAATGAAGCCTTGAAATATATATGCTAATTAAACAAATGTCCCTCCCCCCACTATAAACTTAACAAAACACCAGCAAACACAATTACATCGATTGAGATCCAATTAGAATAGGTCTAAACCTTTTCCAGCTACTACTCTTTTAGCTGGTTTTGTGAAGATGTCCGGTACCATATTATGTTCCGTTTGGCAGTATACAATGTCTATCTTACCTTTCATGAGCAGCATGAGTACTTCTCGTAAGAAATTATATTTTAAAATATCTATATGTTTACATCTTTGTCTGTTCACTGGATTCGTGCTTAAGGCTATTGCCCCTTGGTTATCCTCATATACATTTGTGTACTTATATGTTTTACCTATACTAAATAGGAATTTCATCAAATATAAGCTTTCGTGAGTAGTGGCTGCCAGATTAACATACCCAGCCTCACATGTGGAAAGAGCAATCGTGGGTTGTTTTTTAGACGTCTACGATATGGGAAGACCATTTTCAGTTAAGCTGAAGCAATAACCTGTCGTACAGTGTCTATCATCCAACGAAGATGCCCAGTCTACGTCATTATAAGCAATAAGATTTAGTTCATTGTTACACTTTCTAAAACACAACTCATACTCCATTGTGCCCTTTAAATACCTTAACGCATCCTTTAAATTGAAGTAACCAAATCTTCCATCTTAGGGCTCGAAAATCTTTGAAACAGTTTGCTCACCACCCAACTAAATATATAGATCTTGTACATGTCATCAAGTAAATTAGACTGCTACAATCTCTCTAAAATATTTCCCCTTGGATCAAGTCATTTGTACATTTTAATCGCTGCTCGCATTGGATTGTTCTTGGCTTACAATCAGACATACTGATTCGATATAGAATTATGAATATTTCACGGTTGATAGGGGCATGAAAGGAAGCCGCTTTGACGTCCATCTAATGGACAGTAAGATCATATCGGACAGCTAGTTGCATAAGAATTCTGACTGAAGTGAAATTGGCAGTTGGGAAAAAGGTTTCTTCATAGTCCATACCATGTACTTGACTGTATCCCTTTGCAATTCCTTTTATACACCTACTGTAGGTGCTAGTTTCTTATGATCGTAGTTATACTCTAACACTCTGAATCAATTAAATTATTGTTCGTAATTCTGCGCGAATCAAATCCAGAAACTTTGACATCTCCCCCCCCCCCCGGGCATACCCCCAGGAATTTGAATTTTGACGTTTTGGTCAGGTCAAATTCCCTACATACACGACGTATTGGGGACAATTGGAGTTCAAATACCCCAATCGTAATTTTGGAAATACAAAGTTTTTCTTTCCTTCAGAAACTCTCTTCAATCATTCAAAGCCGTTTTCTTGTAGTCAACCAAGGACAAAGTTGATGACTCATCCGTTGACGCCATTTTGGATTCAGCACACGAGTTTAAAAGAAAAATTCAAATTCCCGACCCCTAAACAAATTCCCCACCTTCCACATGAAAAAAAGATCAAATTCCTGACTCCTTAAAATACTAAACAAGCAAATTCCCCAGGTATATGCCCGCGGGGGATGTCAAGGTTTCGATTTGATTCGCACATTATACTGTAACACTCTGAACCTAATTATTACCAACTGCCTGCCATGATATGTCTGGCCTATCATCACACTTACTGTTGGAAATGGTTAATAATTCTTAAATTTTTTGGATTCTTGCACTTCATTTGGTGGAATTAATATTAGAATGTTAGGGTTTGTAATCCAAGTGAGAATATATACATTCTAAGACCTAACCAGGAACGACTGCGAAAAATGCAGCACAAGGTCCTCTGGTAGGAATTGAACCTACGGCCCTGCGATTCCGGTGCAACGCTCTAACTAACTGAGCTACAGAGGCCAGCTGTTGAGCTGTAACCGCAAGTTCATGTGTTCGGGTTGTGATAAGGTGGATTTCAATAATTTGGATTCTTGTACTTCACTTGGTGGAATTAATATTAGAATGTTAGGGTTTGTAATCCAAGTGAGAATAATAGGCCTATATACATTTTAAGGGGCGTAGGTTCAATTCCTACCAAAGGACCTTGTGCTGCATTTTTCTCATTCGTTCCTGGTTAGGTCTTAAAATGTATATATTCTCACTTGGATTACAAACCCTAACATTCTAATATTAATAATTCTTAAAATGTTCTGGGGATATGTCCCCGAAGAGGGTTGACATGCAGCCTTTCCTTCCCTCTGCGTCGCCTGCCTGGTATTGATGAATAGATCCCTTCCCCTTGATGGTGCCCCACTGACGTATTCTTAAGAAAGGTCCTAATTGATCATGGAAGTCTGAAGTCTAAAAGGCAAGTGGAACATCCGTCTATAGTAATTTGCAAGGCAAACATGAGTAAACAAATAATAAACTGCGTATAAAAGGCTTGCAAATTTTTTTATTGTGAAAACGATTAAACTTACATTGATGAGAAAATCTAGTGCGATCTGCAGTAACCCTCTCCTTATATGCCAGAGAGTTTTTATAAGAGCGAAAGTACGTATAAGATTAAAAAAAATCATAGAAAGTACATTAACGAAGACCAATGGCAGTCCCAAATGCTTCTCTCCAGCGATCACTCGAGGTGTAGGTTCCACATCCCCCGAAATGCAACTCAGTGAGGAACAAGAAGTTGTTGGGTAGCTGACGATGACCATACGAGGGAACACCAGTTTTTCGCCAGTTTACTGCTACACCATAACGTTCATAATGCAGGTTTCCTTTGAGGTAAGTATTGATGGTTTTCTCCTGATGGTTTGGGAACAATGCGAAGTAGGCGTTTGGATTACGATCACAGTTTTTGAAAGTCACACTTCTGCCATTTGATCTAAAAAGGGAAAAAATGCCATGCAATGAGAGTTGCGCCTCTTCCTACGGACACCTCTCTAATACTGACCTTGGCTAGTGCTCTTAGGAGCAGGTTATACATGGAACGAACTAGGAGACGTTAACCGACTCGGCCCGTTTCCCATGTAATATCATTTTAGTCAATTAGCTTGATCCTGCCTTAGGTTAAAGAAACGAGTATTTAGTGGTAGACCAGTAGATATTCTGGGTTGAGGAGAGATTTCGAAAGAAATCATGCAAATAGGGCAATTTGAAGAACAATTTATGCAAACATTTAGGAAAAAAACATGCAAACCTCTAAAAAACCCTTTAGATCACTTCTTCCTATTCTATATACACAATTAATGATGTCTTGAAATTTATGCATATTGCAGATTCTGATTTTCCCACAAAAATAACATCATGCAAAATTTGCAGGCGCTTGAGTGTTAGAACAATGGGAAACAAAGGCCCATGGGAATGTTCTAACATTCAACGCTGGACGCGCAACTAGGGACGAGTCAATATCAGATTAATAATAACGATTTACTAAATTAAATTTAAAGTGATAATTTGGTAGATTTTAGATTATACTTGATGTAGTACATTTACTATTTAGCCTCTGCAAACTATGTCAATGGACTCAAAGTGAGTCTTGTAACCTGACATTGGAATTACCATAAAGATTTTTATAAGATACAAGTACTAGTTGTCATCTACTCATCATTAATCATTTCTGTTTTACCTGAATCCTTGAATGGTTTTGGCCCTCGCTCGATTTGCTGGCAATATACCAAGATATATATAATCACCTAGGCCATAATTCAACGGTCTTGTATAGCCTGCATAAGTATGCATTAATATACCGAGTGGTTGTTTAGCGTAGGCTGGAAGTTGAGTTATGAGAGTGAATGGTTGAAGGCCATCTTTCCTTTGGAAGCGAAGAAGGACTCTGGATCTGTCCGTACAAATTTGTCTTATTAGACTTGAGAACTTCCCTCGTCTGACAGCCTCGCGTGGTATGAAAGTAAATCCACCGCCTTCTTTCGCCATCTCGCAGTACACTGTGATGACAGTATTATCCACCAGAATGTCATAGAGACCACTCAATGCATGAGGTGCACTACGTTTGATTTCAAGACATGACCGCTTGTACGTCGTCGAGTACACTCCGGGTGTAACTATTGTCTGTATCAAAGTGGAACGAAGAAAATAAATTAATATGCGGCGAATTAAAATACGGCGACGTTCAAAGGAAGCTGGTGGCAACCTCGTAGCCAGGGTTTTTCCTTTTGACGAAGGGAGAAAAGACCCTTGTAGACGATTGTCTCGTGATCTGCTAAAATCTAGCAGGTTTAATATTTTCAAGACGAGGTCAATAAATATTTGATATACATATGCAATTTATGCAACGCAATAAATTGTGGTTAATGAAGTAATATGTCAAAGAAGACTCTATTTGCCTTATGGAAATGCCAATCTGTCATCAAAACTACTGCACTTGGAAAACAAGGCATTACTTTCTAATCATGCTGCCAAAAGAGATTGAACCTTGGCAACAGCACGTGAACACGTCATGCACTTGGGTTTAATCAATCAACTCTTCTTAAATATATCCGTCGCAACAATACAATGGCCCCATTCTTAGTGAAAGACATTTAGTTACAGGCTATATGCTTCACGCCTCATTCGCAATATTGTAACCAGAGCGTAAGCTACCAAAACCTGGTATACAAAAAAAAAAAAAAAAGACAAAGTAAAGAGAACCGTTTTGCTGTCCGATTCGACCACCAATCTTCGAACAAATGGCAAAAGTAATGCGCAAGATCAGAAGAACAAGGACGGTACAGACTCACAGTTATCCTGAGATGCACAAGATCCCATCCTGGCCATGCATGCGGTGTTCCAGAACCAGAATATTGCCGCAGCTTGTAATCCACGTTCTGGGACCTCAAACGGAGTGA
Organism: Paramuricea clavata; assembly: GCA_902702795.2. NCBI lineage: Eukaryota > Metazoa > Cnidaria > Anthozoa > Malacalcyonacea > Plexauridae > Paramuricea > Paramuricea clavata. The sequence goes on along the minus strand of CACRXK020000193.1, from coordinate 63,977 downwards.
GTTCGTTCCATATTGTTTATTTACTTCCCTAATATAACGTTCTTGAATTTACTGCTGTTAGGCTACATTAGTACTATGTAACGCATTGTAACCATATGTTACTCGATCTGGTCCTGTGTCATGCATGAGTCGCATTTTGTATTGTACAGTATTCGTAGGCTATGCATTCGCGCTTACCCCAGGTTACGTGCTATCTTATATTATTTCTAGTTGCATGCTCTTGCTACGTCGAATAATACCATACAAACAACACGTAATTTAACTGCATATGTAGATCAATAGATGTGGTTGGATACATTATACAACTCTCCATTCATTCGCCTCGCTTGTCTTCGAACTCGTGTCCCACCACTATTCGCTCAGGCGGGAACTATTTTGGCGCATTGACTCAAACAAAACAGTTTCACTCAGTAGCATGACGGGTTTTCCTTGTATGTCATAACAGCTGTATTACAGCCTTCTTGTACTGCTACTTTCTATTTGTATACACTCTCTGGTATATATAATAGCCCCGGTCCCATGAGGCTATTTTCCTGTGCAGAAGTCTTAACACATTTCTAGCTGCTATTGATAGCCTACTTTGTATCAAATTATGCCAGTCGTACTAATTGTATACACTCTCTGGTATATATAATAACCCCGGTCCCATGAGGCTATTTTCCTGTGCATAAGTCTTAACACATTTCTAGCTGCTATTGATAGCCTACTTTGTATCAATTTATGCCAGTCGCGTTAAATGTTTTCTTTGGGCAGATGTATATTTTGTTATACTAACAGTACAAACAGTGGCTTGCACACGGCTTTATTTTATCTTTCGTTAATTTACCCAAGCGTACACATTATGGCTAGCAGTATTTACTTAGGATAACTCGAAAAACTGCATCACATCACGAGCTATTTAATAAGATTAATTAAAGTTATTTTCCATTAATTAATCTCTTGCCTGGGAAAATCCCGCACTTATTGCGTGTCATATAACGAATTTGCGCAATAGTTTACTTTACGCAATATACTACACGTTCCAGTACAATACACATATTGTACACATGGCGTCTACCTGTATGTCATATTCAGTTATCCTCTCTATAAATTAACCACCTAGTTCCACAAAATTGTCACTGTAGAGCACCCGTTTTTCTCTTGCGTCTTTCATTTTGTTTTTAAGGCGAGCAACAAACTTGGATGTGTTCTGGTGATGTTCACAAGTGCTATCTATACCGACGTTTAACCCTGGATTACTGCCTCACCGTTTTCAGCTTGCATATGAACTGTAAAACATTCTACACTATGAACTATCTATATGTATTGTAAATGTTCCTGCATAAATTGCGGGGACGAGGTTTGTACTGAGGTTTACCTAGTTTTATATACAACGCTCAGAAGCTCCGTATAATCCAGTTTAAACAATGGCGAATTCAAAATATAGCCTAACTTGGATACTTGCAGGAAAAATGGTTATAAACACTTTATACTGGCTCAAGAAAAAGCCTCTGTCTAAACTAACAACAGCTAGTTCAAAATGCAAGCCAATTTGAAAACCTGCAGAGGGTATAAACACTACTACAAATATAACTCTTGCCCCGACTCTTTATATTTTGCAGTCTTAGGTATGGTGTTGTTTACCGTGATGCTGATTCTTCTTAAACTTGTAAAAATAGAGCTATGTGGGGAGCTGCTGGTGGTCTTGGCCCTACCCAGGTTTCCTGTACTGCAGGTTTTTCCTGGCCTCCCTGATTATCCAGCCTTAGCATAAGTGTCAGCATCCAGTAAACAGCATTCTCTAGTACACCTCAGGCCTTTTTGATCTCGTCATCCTCGTCTGTAGACGGGTTATTTTATTTGTGCGCGTGGAGTATTAAAGGATGGACAGCTATGGATGAAATGGGGTACAAACCACCATTACATACGAGGGTCGTTTCCTGTTTCTTTTCTTTACTTTTCTATATTTTTCGGCCAAAACACTATTTAAACACAGCACAAATGTGCCAGAACACATTGAAAACTCGACCAGTTTTTTTTCCAAAAGAGAGCCAGTAACACTCGACAAGCCCAAACACACCCTGTAGTGTGCTAACAAACTAATGGGCTCAGAAACCCAAAATTGTTTTACACAGTTTACTTACTACTCCCCATTGTTTCCAGACCCTCCCCCTCTTTTATCCAGTTGCTCCTCCATCATTTACTGCTCATAGGCGAACGCTCCTCTGCTCTGCATATTAATAAATATGCATAATGCTTAATTCGACTCGGCTTCCCGTGGCTGAAATAACAATCTGTACTTCGCACAGATCGTCAATTAATGGCAGGGAAGTGCTGTCCTTTGGAGAACACTTCGCCACGTGAAGTGTATTTTTGCAGGTCATTCAGGTCGCAGTGCGACCTAATGACCTGACCTAGAGACTCGATGGGGAAGTCATTTCAGTTGAGTTACCATCAGTTGTTCACCAGTTCAACTAGTACTCAACATCAACGAGCTGACTGACCTGAACGGGGGTTCGCCTGTTCCCCTGTTATCTAGAGGTTCACCTGTTCCTCTATGAAAAACCTACAGTTTTTGCATGCTCTGTCAGGTCTTGAGTACCCATACTGTCTCAGTATACCAATGGTGGTCCCCAGACCATCAGGACTCATATGTCGCTGAACAACATGCACAGAGCCGCGTCACTCCCTCTGCAATCTAGAGGTCCGCCTGTTCCTCTAGGTAAAACGTAGGTTAGCGGGAGCCTCTAGACCGTTCGAGCACTTCCTTGCCCATAATATATGCCACAAAAACCTGTCTGCTGTGTGTTTTTGTTTTCTGATTTCTTGGGGTTTTTTTCAAACTGCGGTTTGGATGCCAGTTATTTCAACATATTAAACTTCATTAATTGGATATTTTTATTGTTTAATTTATAATTTGCATTTTGTATGATTGTCGTAAAGGAATCCAACATAGTTAATTCTGCTGGATAGTTAATTCTGCTGGATTTTAGCATGTGCTGTTGGATTTTAGCATATCACGTGACCAGCGTTTACAAGAGTCTTTTCTCCCCAAGAGGGAAGGACCCTGGGTACGAGGTTGAGAGAAAGACTCTGGGTACAAGACTTTGGGAAGTTCCATGCAGTTTTAGCACAGTGTGAGGCGGCAGATATGCGATGCATAGGTGATCAATTTTTCACATATTTAGGAGCAAGTGAAATAAAATAAGCAATAGTTTCCAATTCTATATTTATTTGTTGTCTTCAACAACGAAAAAACATTAATTATAAGTCGATGAAACTGATAATCAACATTAGCCTATATATTACTTTTTCTTCGTTAGAAAATTATCATCACTCAAGAAACTCGCAAGCCATGCTCTTTATATTGATATATACCTACATGTACCATGCACCCATTCCTATAACGCGGGCTAGCATATAGGCATAGTTTGACAACTTTAAGCTCGTGGTGTGCGAACTTTAAAGTGCATTGAATTCATACATGAAATGCGAGATTTTGAAGAGAACAAAATTTTGTAAATGAATAAAAACATTAAATATACTGTTACTGCATCGATTTGATTACCATCTACACGTATACATTCCGATATTTTTCTTTTCATTTGACAACTTGATCAGTGTAAACATGCAGAAAACTATAATTCAGTTTCTTACCATCAACACACCCGAAACATTGAGTAGGAGACAAAACAAAGCAAGACGATTCATTCTGCAACAGAAAAACGAAAATATATAAAATATATAGAACAGAATTTTTCGATAACCACTGGCACTGAGTATTCTAATAAAATACAAAACAATGGAAAAGATAACAAGTTCTTTTGACGCTTTACTAGTCCCATGATTTAATTCAGGATGCTGTCTGTGGATATGTAAAGCTTCTTTATATAGTAGAACCGACCAGTTCGTAGATACAAGCCTACTATATAAAGAAGCTTTACATATCTACAGACAGCATCCTGAATTAAACCATGGGACTAAGGGACCAGTCATTATTGATGGTGGGGAGTGGCACCGAAGAGAAATGTTTTTCGTGGCAAAAATTTTGCTTACCCAACCATTAAAAAATCAAAAATTTGATTGCCCAACCTCAAGTATCATTTAAAAATAAATACCCACCCCTGGCCAAAAACGTTACAAAAGGATGTCATTCAGTTGTCACACATGACAAAAGTCCTTTACCACTTCTGTGATGCGTTTGATAACGTTCGGCTTGTGAATGTTTGATAGTTTGATAACGTTCGGCTTGTGAAATTTACTGACTTTTCTGCAGTCTAAAGTTTCATGTTGTCTCCCTCGCAGATGTTCGTACTAGTCCTTTACCACTTCTGTGATACGTTCGATAACGTTCGGCTTGTGAATGTTTGATAGTTTGATAACGTTCGGCTTGTGAAATTTACTGACTTTTCTGCAGTCTAAAGTTTCATGTTGTCTGCACATTTACTTTCTTGGGAGACACCATTTGTCTCCCAACAAATCGGAAAATGATGAAGATATAGATTGATTCACATATTGTATTGACATATGACTGTTGACTTTGAAGTTTTCAGTCTTCAATATTTGAGTGAGTCATGCTTTGGAATTGACAATATATTTTTATTACCCAACCTTTGAGTTGTTTTGTTTTTGATTTACCCAACCTTTTACTCACTCAAAATTTTGTTTACCCAACACTTTTCTCTTCGGTGCCACCCCCGCCATAAATAATGACCGGTCCCTAAAGCGTCAAAAGAACTTGTTATCATTAATTAGAACTTGTTGACAGATCAGATCATCTTATACCACACCTGTACTTATAACTTGTAAAATTTTAGTAGCTTTCATAATTCCTGATGATGACTCAACAGTAGTCGAAACGTTGAATTAAAAATATGAATTTCTTCGGAGTTTCCATTGTTTTGTATTTTATATAGAACAGGTGATATCACATATTGCATATGATACAGTAAATATATAGGCCGAAAAAATAAAATTTGCTTGAGTTTTTGATGCCCGCTATATTGGGGACATCGAGTATACTGAACTATACATGCGATACAAAAGACAACAAAGAACTTTTTAGACCCTGTTTATAGTGACTTGTTATACATTTTCTGTGCCCTGCATGCAATGTTGAGAAAAATAACATGACATTGTGGAGCTGATATATATACTGTAGGCCTACGTTGCCCAAATACGCAGGAAAAATGTCTTTCGCATGCCAATAATTGTAAAACAAAAAATCGCGTACAGTAAGTATATAATTGGAATTTAATTACATAACCCAATTCATCAAGACCGACAAGTGGAAAAAAACCATTAGAATAAGAATAAGTCTTTTCCAACCTGCTTCAATCGCTGATTGCAAAACATAATCACTGATCGATGTAATGCATATTGCATGCATGGACGCACTTGGCCATTTCATAGCATTTATATGTTACTGCATGATGCTCATCCTGCATTTTAGTACACATCTAGGCTATATAGCGCGGCATTTAATTTGATTCCTATATTTTTCTATATATTCCTTTTCCATATGATAGTGCATGATATATAACGTCAGTATTCTCACCTTAATTCGTTTATTCTTCTTAGCATATACTTTATGCTCGAGTCCCACTGAAAGATGTATGCAAGTCAGCAAGGGAATGCCGTTTATATACATTCTGTTCAGCAGAAACTTAGACCTTGTGAATAAGTTCAACATCCGTTTACGTTCATGCAACGAGAAAAGAGTCAAAAATCCTTTGTGTTCAAACCGCCGAAGGATGTTGACCAGGGGATCTAAGATATAGAATGTTGAACAGGGGATCTAAGATATAGAATGTTGAACAGGGGATCTAAGATACAGGATGTTGAACAGGATGTTGTTCTATAACAAAACGTTTTTGTCATGGGCGTATGAGAATTGTAGTTAATATTTAAATATAATATATTTTAATATAATTAATGATAATTATTCATGAAAAAACACAAAGAAAAATCATCAGCGTGTCGTATCTGTATATGTGATACAGATTCATGTTGATTTACATAAATTTTAACTTTGATTTTCTCGGCTTAGACAACGTTTATTTTTAAAATTACTTCGCCAATGAACTCATAAGATGAGTCGTTTTTTAAGTTGTTTTTCGGCTCGAGTTTGTATATCCGATACAACACGGCCGCTCATGTTGTAAACATTACTTATTAACACACAACAACATATAACCACGCTTTTGGCTACAGTTTATTCGTTAATTAATTTTTTATATTTGCAGTAGAATGACACGTAGCACATGTGCATGGTCGAAGTATATTTTCATGTTTTTGTGAATATTTTTTCTTTACCTGCTTGCGAACAAACAATTTAATTCTGACTTTAATTATGAGTGTGAGTCACTTTGTTTTTCAAGTGAAAATCAAAAGTTATAAATTAATTTGCACCAGCAACGACAAACGTAGCTATATGAATTGTGCTTGCATGCAGTTTTCGCTTGTAATACAATAATCATATTTTATTTAATTTAACATCGAGCAATAGAAAAGTTATACATCCATGCATGCTTGCATACATGGGATAGATGAAACAAACAGTCTAAAAGAACTTGTAAAATGTAAAATAACTTACTGCATGCATGCATGCATGCATGCATGCATACATACATGGAATGAAACAAACAGTCTAAAAGAACTTGTAAAATGTAAAATAACCTACAGCATGCATGCATGCATGCAGTAAGTTATTTTACATTTTTACAAGTTCTTTTAGACTGTTTTTTACATGATTTCCGGCGTGTAATAAACAAGGAACTATAGTAATTTGGTTTTTTTTACTGTATCAAGTAACACGAACCAATATCGGCTACACAGGGTGTATAAAAAAAAGGTAATCGAACTTCTGCGCGCTATTATATCTGAATTACTCTGCATATGAACGAGATTTTTTCACATTCGGAAAGATCATGCTTTTAGCTGTTGAATGATATCTTTTTCATGCCAAATGGATAAAAACTGAGCAAATACGAATCCGATAAAAAATTTTAGTCAGAATCGCATATTTTCACCGTTAAGAGTTGGGTCTAAAACCATTGAAAATGAACTCCCTTTGGTACTTAAATTGATGAATTTCATGTGCATGCACTTCAATAAACGATGCACATGCGATTTTGACTAAAATTTTTAATCGGCCTCGTACATGCTTATATGCATGCATTTCCGTACCTTAATTAAACAGAAAACATTGATATTCGTTTTCAACATGTTATAAGCCTTATAGAATGATATACGTATGCAGCATATATAGGATGCTCCCGCATACTTCAGATCTAATAGAAACTTATAGATCGAAAAGAATAGTTATGGTTGCTATATAAATTCCATGCATGCATATAAGCCGTTTTGTTCTTTCACTTGCGTAAGTATGAAGAAGGGATTCATAAATTACGAACTCATGCAGTTCCGTCTTCTCAGGTTGCGACCATTCTTCTATAACAGATAAACAGTTTTTGTTCAATGGCTTCGAACTTAGCTAGCCTATAGTATAGCCTGACTCAATCAAGCAAATTTACTGTATGCTTTATTATAGGATTGTAATTTTGTGAAGGCAGCCAATCATCAAAATTAATGGCGCTACATATCAAATATGGTCTATAGGTGCACAACGATTTTGCGCAACCACGGTTCATCACGGCCGTAAACCTCTGCGAAAATTGAGAGATATCCAAAAAGCGCCCCATCAAATGCGCCAAAACCGCTGATAACCGCCATGCTATAGCCTAATAGGCCTCTATATATTTAGCTTATCTGACATACATTGTAATATAAACTCCTAAAAAATCGTACAGCGCTGTACTGTATGCACTGTAATTCGTACCAGCACTGTGAATTTCATGGAGTTAACTTAACTCCGCTGGAATTATTGCTGCCGCAGCGAGCGAGCCTTAAGCGAGCGAACAAAGCAGCAGTCCTAAATTATGTAGTGGTGTTTTTTTTAAAAACTTGCCGCTAGGCATTCTGGTCGGCGACCATAATTCCGTGCGCGCGATAAACAATTTGTGCACAGTAGGATTCTTTGTCTATAATATCTCTCAACTCTATAACTTAGCAAAGTTCATATCTTCGGTTCGGTGTATGCCATGAAGACAAAAATACTACCATTCGATTCAGTGAAACAAAATCTCGTAATTCCTATACTAAACGATAGTTTTAGTCAAATGTCCACAATATAATATAGCTATTTATGACCTCCGAGAGGTCAAGCGGTATCATATTTCATTATATAATGAACAATGTAAACTGACTGTAGCCATACATTTCGCCGAACATAACTTCAGCTCCTTTGCCTTTGGACATATCTTTTTTGTAATAGTCTTATTCGAACCAGAATCCAAAACACTATTTAGAGTGTTATTTTCAAACTTGTATCTTCAGATTTTTATCTTTTATTTCGATATTTACAGAATATTTATATTTTTAGCGCGGCACGTGAAACGTACGTCGACGTCAAAACAAAGCGCTGTTTACATGCGGCGTGGCAAATTTCGAAACCGTCGACGGTCGAGCACATCATTGATGGTCGAACACATCATTAATCTCGTTCCCAGATTCCGAGAGCGCGCAACAATAATACAAGCTGCTTTCTCTAAGCCTCATTTTTATAGTATATTTTGTGTTCAATATATAGATCACAGTAAGGCTTTTTTAATAAACACATTTAAAAAACACATTTAATGTAATAAGCACATTAAAAAAAGCCTTACTGTGGTCTATATATTGAACACAAAATAATACAAGCAGTAATACAAAGTACCCCGTGGATATTCGTCCGACACCGGATCTTCGTGCTTCACGGCTATTCATCCGACAACGCTTTAAAAGCTAACACTAAACCACTAAAAGGGTTGCGTTGTTTCTTAAGAACAAAGCAACAACATATTCGATACGCTATACGTTTCGTACGCGGTGCGTAAGCGAAAATCACGAAGAAAAAAAAAAGTATAAAAAAAAATAATAAAATAGTGTGGCGCGAGCAGGAATCGATCCCAGAACTTGGCGCACACATTACGGGTGCCTAAACCATTACACTACGAAAAGGGTTGCGTTGTTTCTTAAGAATGAAGCAACAACATATTCGATACGCTATACGTTTCGTACGCGGTGCGTAAGCGAAAATCACGAAGAAAAAAAAAGTATAAAAAAAATAATAAAATAGTGGCGCGAGTGCTCTGTATTTCGTTCTGAGATGGTTTTCTACAATCTATTTGTAATATTTTACGATACTTCAATATTAAAATAATAAATTTTAAAATATACTTACTGCAACACTCTTGTAGAAGGCATGATAACCGGTAAACCGAATCGACTGCTTTGCGTTTCCACTGCTACCCGCCATCTTTTCAAAAATCTGAACATTATTTATCATGCCGCGCGAAATCTTTTCATCGACTTGGTGTAAGATGTCACCAAATGGTTTCACGCGCTAATTATCGCTAGCGCGATCTGGGAACGAGATTAATGATGTGTTCGACCATCAATGATGTGCTCGACCGTCGACGGTTTCGAAATTTGCG
>CACRXK020000193.1:0-54442 GCA_902702795.2 Paramuricea clavata | reverse complement strand
CCTTTCCCCTCCTTTCCCCTTCGAGCATGCGCAAAACAAATTGTCCTCTTTCCAACATGGAGCAAGCGGCGAAAAACTACAACTTGCCAAAAATTAAAAAAAAACAAAGTTAAAAAACAAATTTAACACAGAATGTGAATGTTGCTCTAGTTGACTCGGAAATTTTGATACCACTGTTCGTCGCTGAATAGAGCAGTAACTAGGTCGTAGCAAATAGCTGTCGTTCGATGCGTCCATACCTCTCGAATTCGTGGCGGGTGAATACAAGATGGCACAACATTTATGCGAGAAAACAACTCCTTTCGTCTTTAAGGGCCTGTTCATATGGGCAAAGGTTATCCCGGGTTAACGAGAAAACTTTTTGACTAGCCAATTATACTTTTGTTCTGTTCACAGCTTGTAAACTTTTCGAAAAGTTTTTTCACTAACCAGGATAACTTTTGCCCATATGAACTGGTCCTTAAAGTACGTTCCTAGTATTGAATTGGTTTTTCCCTCGATTTTCGGCTCATATAATATTCTTCTTCGTTCCAATAACTATAAATATATAATTCTATTTCTGGCCGGCATATTTATTCTTTAAAATATACCGTCGTAAACGGAAAATAGAGGTGCCGTTTTCCAATGGGCACGCACTGAATATCAACTGAATTGAAAAGATGCTGATACGACAGAAAGTTATCCCGCTAAGCGGTAAAGTTGTGTTCATGCATATGGGAAAAACATTATCCCGGTCACCGAGATCTGGCTTGTCAACAAGCGAGGTCTCGGTACACGGGAAAACTTTTTGTCTCATATGAACGCAGTGTAACTTTTCATATTATTTTCATACCAAGGCAAGATCTCGTTTGTAAACTTGTCGAAAAGTTTTCTCGCTAACCGGGATAACTTTTGCCCATATGAACTGGCCCTTAAAGTACTTTTCTAGTATTGAATTGGTTTTCCCCCTCGATTTTCGGCTCATATAATAGTCTTCTTCGTTCCAATAAATATAAATATATAATTCTATTTCTGTCGGACATATTTACTCTTTAAAATATACCGTCGTAAACGGAAAGTAGAGGTGCCGTTTTCCGATGGGCACGGTTCCTATCATAAAAGTGCGTTTACAAAATGTTGTCGTGTAAACGTGTAAACGAAGTGGCGGTCTTGGCACGGTGCCCATTTTCAGGGGTGCCGTGCCCAAAACGCTTGTCGTGTAAACCGGCCTTAAATGACCCCTTACCCTCGGCACATTTGCGGAATCCCACAAACCTGCCTCGGGTTACGGAGTCATTTAATCACTAATCTCCCTCAAGCCATGCTGTTACTTATAAATAATCAAAATCCATTCTATTTCCAATAAAGGTCCATACATTGGATTTTCAATTTTTTTCCAGTGAAAATTGGGAAACAAACTCAATAATTAAAAAGAGCACCTCGTAATAAGTAGAGCACACTAATACCACATGTAAATGTAATATGGTATCAATGGTGCGTTTCCAAGTAAAGGGCGAGAAGCACTATGGAATTCAATATATACAGTAGACAATAGGTTTTGGGTGACGTGAGTCCATGGGTCAAAAGAAAATATATCATTGCAATTCCTGGCGCAATTTTTGAGAGTTTATCTTATAATGAATTAAATGTGGTCAAACTGTGTGCACTAATAAACTTTGATGTGCTTTTTCTTGCTCAATCCCTTGATCTTGAATTTTTTACACCGAATTTCAGCATGTGTCTGTATAGGTCGTAAGAAATAAAACGACCAAAGGGTTATCCAACAAAGGTGCAAGTAAAATTTACAAATACAATTTACTTAAAATAATTAAGCAGAACAAACGAATTGAGGGTCGATGAAAGGAGAGTTTGATTACGATAGTTCAATTTATGCATGGACTTTATAATCGCGGTATGGCATGAAGCGACTACAATATATTATAATTAAGGTATTGATTTTTTGTGGTTTGTTCAAGAATTAATGTTAATGAGTTTGAGAAATGAACATTGTTTCTTTAAGCTACTTTATACAAATCCAAAATTACAACTATATGTAAAATTATACCTAATATATAAAATTCTGGTGCAATTCTTGGAGTTGGCTCAAAGCTGACGAGATTTACTGTCGTTCCAATTGAAGTGTTCCTCAAATATTGATTCAATACATTACCTCAGGTTGACCAATTCATTTCATCAAGTTCCTCGAGATATTCATACACTTCCTGTGAGAGCCAATTCCAAGTATTTGATCATTTCTGGTCACTTCCTTTCTATTTATGATTGGTTAGTTGCACAAACAACAAAGGTGATTGGTGCATTCAAACTATTCAACAGGAAGTTTACAATTATACTAGGAAGTGTATGAATATTTCGAGCACCTTGATCAAATGAATTGGTCAGCCCGAGGTAATGTATTGAATGGCCGTTTTTATACTAGAGACGCATTATGCGTCTGGACGCATAATACGTCTTCTATATTATTCGTCTAGTATAAAGACGGGACGAATAATCCGACGAACTATCAGCATTTATTGTTCGTCTGGTTATGCGTCCTCAGTATAAAGATGGGCACAAGACGCATTATGCGTCTGGACGAACTATCATCGGTTGTGCGTCTCTTAAGACGAAGAATCGAACATAGTTCGTCTAGACGCATAATGCATCTTGTGCCCGTCTTTATACTGAGGACGCTTAACCAGACGAACAACAAATGCTTGCCCAAGTTCGTCCAGACGCATAATGCGTCTCTAGTATAAAAACGGACAATCAATATTTGAGGAACACTTCAATTGGAACGACAGTAAAGAATGTTACACTTGTCTACAAACTTATTACGGTTCTCTGTTTTTAAGGGTGGGCGATGATTCTTCGCTCAGAAATAAAAAATGGCGTCATTTCTGCCTCACATGGGACGGCGTTAATGGCGCAGCAAACTTTTATCTGGAAGGGAAGATTAGTGGCTTCACAACCTCTCTTCCCAAGCAGCAGACGTTATCTTCTCCAGGAATATGGGCCTTTACGAATGACCAGGACACATATGGAGGAGGTTTTTCAAATACACAATCTATTATGTCGAAAATAGCTCAAACCAATGTGTGGAATCATGTCTTACCGAACGAGGCGATAACAGCGATGTCATATGGTGGAACTAGTATAGAGGAAAATCTGCTACGTTGGAGTGATGTGGTCGCGTCTTATAACTCAGATGCCTATTTTACACAACATCCTTTTCATCTTTATTTGCCAGGTAGGAAACCATTCATAATAGCTTTCCAAGCACGAGATCAATGCAAATGAGATGGGTGTCAACTACAGGCCAGTTTCATAGGAAGTACTTCACATGTGCCGAATTTAATTGAATTATAAGTACGGCATTACTGTGAATTCGGTACGGCGCAGTTGATTTATACGGCGTATTTTATTTCGGTGAACTTAATCTGTTTGGGGTGGTTGGGTTAAAACCGCAGTGTATTATGGAAAAACCAACCATTTTAATTATGTTTAATTATGCATTAGTTACGCATTTAATTCGGGACATGTAAAGTACACTGTCTGAATCACTTGCCGTGCTAAAGCCGCATAATGCGGCAAGACGTATCGAACTTAATTATTTTGTTGTATCAAATTCTTGGATTTGGCGTATGTGAAGTACGGCGCATGAAATTAATAATGAAAGTCTTATATTACATTTTCATGCATGTTTACACGACGTCATACAATACAATTTCGTCGGACAAATTTTGAAAATATTTGAGTGTCTCGGATTGAAAAGTAAAAGTTGTAGGAAGAATTTTGATAAATTTACAAAGAAATTAATATTTTATTTGCAGACGGTGTTGTTCAAAAGAGGCGAGATGAATTTTGCCGCAAAAATGCCCCCATCTGTCCATCGGGAAATACGCATTACGCTCGTATTGGGCCCCGCCATACAAACGATCCTCCTGGCATTCAATGGCGATGTTACTGCCCTGTTAATGTTGGAGAAGATAAAAACGTTCAGGTGGTTAATGATAAATATCACACATATGAACAGTTGATGTACATTTTTTAAAGTTTTACCTACAAGTATCTGGTTTAAGCATGGATAATAAAATAAATGGATAGGACTCTCGCTGACGTAAGCAAAAACAACCTAGTTGCAATCTGTGACGTCACGCATATTGCAAAGTTCTCTGCATTTTTGTTGTTTCGCTATATTTTCCGCCTTAAAAGAGCAATATTGAAGCATAAACCGGTCTAATTGTTTTAAAAACATGCCTAAGCCACGACAAAAAATTCAAGGTAAATGTTTTTCGTCTTTGTTTTGTATTTTTTTACATTTGTAGCTACGAAATTGGCGTCCCCAATTTTAACGAAATTTGGGATGCCTTTTTCACTGTTTAGTGCTTGATATATTTGCTAAAATTGACTGGGAATACTTAGAGATTTCATCGTAGAATGGCGTAGTTATATTCATTTGCTCTTTGACTAAAATGTTTAGCTGTATTATTGCTAAACATGCCGTTTTTGAGAATTTGGTTTGCAACTAGGTTTCAACATCCAATCACGCCATCAGCACATTGAAAACATTAGGTCACGTCAGCTAGTTTCCTATCCATTTATTTTATTATCCATGGTTTAAGTGAGGCATGCACAACCGATATATTGCAAGTGAGGTTCAGTACATGAAGTATTCTAAATTACGCCACCATTGAACGCAGGCTCGCGTCATGTTAGCCAGGAACGCTGGAACTGGGGGCAGGAGGGGCAGCCCCCCTGTTGCCCTTTACCAGGAGGGGCAAGGGGGGGGGGCAAAGGTGCCCTTTCAATTTAAAGGGTTGCCGGCGAAATAGCGAATTGTCAGAAATGTTAGTGCAATTCTTTTACGAATCTGCTTCAGAAAACGCAAAAAATGCAGTCATCGAAGACATGGAGCTTCAAGAATAGCACAATCGCCTGGCGGAGAAACCCCTCACACCCCAATCATCCAATAAATAGAAAACATGATTAGGCGAAGTTCAACTCCCGATGTTTTGCAAACATCTCTTAGTATATATCAATTCAAAAGTCCCCTTGCACAAAAATATGCCCCCTTGCCTTCACATCGTTCCGGCGTCCCTGATGTTAGCCATGGCATTCTGTGGTCATGGCCTTGATGGCAACACGAATGCACGATCGTTTTTACTTTTTCATTTTTTGTGCAAAACGCAAAAAATATTAATGAAGTTTACCTCTTTTAACTATCGAACTAACAATTTCTAAAATACATAAAGTAGGTATGTTATTTTTCACTCTATAAGCTTGAATTTAAGGTAATATTCAACCTTGAACGCTTCACGAAATGTTCATTTAACTTTATATATGCTGTTGTTTGGCAGTTTTTGCCACTGATGGTTTTTGCCGATTAAATTGACTATTTAACTTAGTGTTTTTATTACTTGCAACGAAATCAGTTCAATCATACAATCATACAGAAATAATAGGGCAATTTAGGAGGCAAGTGTTTCACCCGAAAACAACGTAATACTATATATATATATTTACGATTAAAAACAAACTTGCTTTATATTTCATCATTTCCCATCTTTTTTCTCTTTTTGTCATTTCTTTAAAGTAAAATTTAAAAAATTGCTTTACAGCTAATTGTAAGAAACGACTTTCTCATGTTCTCATTCTTTTTTACTGAAATCTCAGCAGTTGGCTCATTCCACTCTTGGCAATCCACCATATTTTGAGATCAGTGAGATGACCACCCACTATCCCACTTTTGAAACCTCTAATAGCCTTCCTTTTCCCGGTGTAAATAGCCGTGCGGAATTAGTACCCTCGCCCTGGGCTTATACGTCCGGAACGGTATTTCGCGCCGTTTGGCTTGGGGATATAATATACATGAAAAATTCCTCAATTCTGATTGACTAAGAGCAGTGCAATTTTTTCGAAATACGGTGACTATTGACTATTCATTGACTATAACATACATGCAGTAATTTCGAGCAGAAAATAATACAAAAACCCCAAACATTTACAAGTGACAAAAATGGCTGGCGTTTTTAGTAATAAAATAGTTTATATTAAAATTTCGCACGTGACCTATGCATGCCTGTGACTGCATAATTTTTTCATGTATATTATTAATAAGTAATAGTATGGTTTCTCGTGCAATTTGGAAAAACATACATACTCGTGGGTTTTTCAAAAACCAGTTCAAATTTTGATCAACTCGTGTATGTTTTTCCCAAATTGCACTCAAAACCATACTATTACCTATACATATATAGTTGGTTAAAAAGAGTTCACAAACGAATATAGACAAACGGAATAATCTTAATCTCATTAATTTATTTTCCATGCACACATATAAAAAGCAAGCATCGCGTAGAACTGTAAGGAGAATAAGAAACAGAAATAATGCATGGGAAATCGAACAGTCTTTTTTTCCACAGCGTGGGAAATATTGCCGCCCCCATTATCGCAAGAACACCTAGATCTTGTAACACAACTAACAACATTAGTATAACATTAGAACAAACGGGACCTCCAATTCCTAAAGTTATACCCAAATGCATGGTTATTAACGCTCGTTCTCTAGCAAAACCTGATGCTGCTGTCTCCCTAAACGTTGAGTTGTGCACTAATAACATTGATATTTGTTTCATTACTGAGACATGGTTAAACGACAAAATTCCGTCAAGCCTGGTGTGTCTCGGCGATTACGTTTTTGTCAGAAAAGACCGGTGTGACTCGCGGTCGGGGGGTGGAGTGGCTATTCTGTGTAGAGACGACTGGAAAGTTAAAAATCTGGATTTTGACAACAACTTTGAGTGTGTTTGGTGTGAAATTGTAACACCTAATACTAAATACTACGTAGCTTCAGTATACCACCCACCTGACCCCATTTATCCTGAGACTGAGTTACTAAATCATTTGTCTGAAACTATAGAACAGATTCTTTATCCTGAGCCCAATGCAAGAATAATTATAGCAGGAGACATTAATCAATTAAAAACAAAGGCATGCACAGCACAACTTGGAACAATTAGTCAAGAAGCCTACCCGAAATCATAAAATTTTGGATGTATTTTTAACCAACTGTCCACATCTTTGGAAAAAATCAAAGGTTTTCAAAGGTCTAGTAAGATCTGACCATTTGGTTGTCATGGTTTCCCCGCGACAAGCTATAAAACCCGAAAGAAAGGATGTCTACTTTAGAGACGTAAGAGCTCATCGGAAATTCAGCATGATGAGGAAATTGGAGACATGTGATTGGAGTCACATTTATAATTGCAATAATGTCAATGATACAGTTACTCTATTAAATGACACTATCACCAACATGTTTAAGGACTGTTTCCCGTTAATTAAAGTTAAAATGTCAACACGTGACCCACCATATATGTCTCCTTTGGTCAAACACTTATGTAAGATAAGGAATAAGAACATAACGAAGGGAGTCAATAATGATCTGCAAAAACGTGATGAGCTAATTCGTGAAAATCTTGTTCGTTCCGTTGATGATGAGAATAGAAAAAATAGTTTTGGATCCAAAAAGTGGTGGGATACTGTGAATAGAATTACTGGTAGAAAAAGCAAGAACAACAATATTGGCTCAGTCATCGATCCACAACACATTAACTCGTACTTTCAAAATGTAAACACGGATGTGAACTACATATCCCCCCAACTCATACCAATTCCTATAGGTACCCGAGTTCTTACCATTGATGAGCCTACTGTTATTAATTTTTTGACGAAACTAAAACGAACAGCGCCAGGTCCTGATGGGCTTCCATATTGGTTATGGAAAGACTTTGCACAACTTTTAGCGCCCATAATTACCAAAGTGTTCAATCTCTCAATCGAACAACAATGTGTCCCCCTGATGTGGAAGCTCGCCAATGTGAACCCTATACCCAAAGAATCTCCTTTGACAGAGTGTAGTCAATTGAGGCCTATATCGCTCACAAACATCATTATGAGATTATTTGAAAGGGTAGTTTATAAACAGGAGATTGCGTCTGCATTCAAATCCGTGATCGGACGAGATCAATTTGCTTATAAAGAGGGAACAAATACTACCGATGCTCTGATTATGTGTTTGCATCATTGGCTCAAGTGGCTGGATGAAGGTGCAGACTCTGTTAGGGTAACATCATTTGACTATAAGAAAGCGTTTGACTCGGTATCCCATAACATTATTTGTGAAAAATTGAAAACACTCGAAATTAATCTGTATACTATAAACTGGATTATTAGTTTTCTGGCCAACAGAAAACAAAGAGTTGTTGTTGATGGCATAGAAACTGTTTATGTTGATATCAACAAAGGCGTACCGCAGGGTACGGTTTTGGGTCCCTTTCTATTTTCGTTGATGGTTAATGATATAAAACCCATGGATGCGCAAAATAATCTATTGGTTAAATTTGCTGACGATATAACGACAAGTGCTCCAATAAAATCAGGATCGGATTCCGCTGAGGCTGAGGTGGAAAGCATTCAGAATTGGTCGGAAGCAAATCAAATGACATTAAATCTTTCTAAAACGTGGGAAATGGTTGTGCACGGTGGGTCTATGAAACCGTTACCGGCACCAATTGTAGGCATTGAACGAAAGAGCTGGTTGAAATTATGAGGTGTCACATTTCAGGAAAATCCATGTTGCTGGGATCTTCATATCGATGATCTTCTGTCGAAGGCCAGCGGGCGTATGTACATATTGAGAGTGTGTAGATGCTATGGTTACTCTGCAGATCAGCTAAGCAAATTATTCGATTCGCTAATCATGTCACTCTTTTACTATTGCATTGAAGTGTGGGGCTCTGCACTCCAAAAGAAATATTTGGATCGTATAGACAAGTTTTTCCGGCGGGCTTATCGTTATGGATATACGACAAAGAGTATTAAGATATCTGAAGTGATCGAGGAGAGAGACAGAAAATTATTCAGCAAAATCGTATCGAATCCAGAACATGCCCTACATGAATTGCTTCCTGTGTGTAAACAAAGGATCTTAAGACAAAGGGAACATAACTTTATTTTACCTCAAATTAAAACGGAGCGATTTAAACGATCCTTTATAAATAGATGTCTTTTTAACTATTTTTAACTTTTATATAATTAATTAGGATAGATCAACTTTTTAACTGTAACAAATAGGAATGTGACATTTGTAAAGTTGCACGTCTGTTGTGACTCTAGACAATAAAGACATTAATAATAATAATAATAATAATATAAGCCAATTCAGAGCTTCGTTCTTCGCCGGGATATCATAACATATAGTTGAGACTGGAAGCTTTGAATATTTACATGTCAAATTTAAAGTATTAAACTATTCAATCATTATTTGTGTTCCACTTATAGCCACAATGGATCGGTCATTATATATTTTTTTTGTGCTGGCATAATTATTTTGTTTTCTGTGATTATATTTTCTAATTTAAAGAAAGATAACCGTGCGGAAACTAATTGGTTTTGAGCAACTTTGTATAGCTACAACCAATTCAAAAAAGACAATGGCAATAAATTTTTTATTCTCGATATCTATTAAACATACCTACGGAATGCTTTTAAAATTACGTATTTTCACTTGTCTATCGCGTTTAGTTGTTCAGAAATATCTATACCTCCTCCGCAGGCCATACAGCCCGCAATGAGTATGCCCGTTCGCAGGTTGAAATTTGAGACGAAGGCTTGCGTAGCTGTAGGCTCTCGAGAGCTAACAACGACGTTTTATCACAACGGAATGAAGTTCTCCACCAAGGACAAAGATCAACGGGGAGGTAACTGTGCTGCTTCGTGGAAAGGTGCTTGGTGGTATAAGTTATGTAACAAATCCCACCTCAACGGTCAGTACCTCAAGGCAGATTCTGCAGAGATCAGACTCGGGGGTAACATGGTACTATTGGAAAAGCGACTGGAGATCTATGAAGAAAACAGAGATGAAAACACGACTTGCACAATTTTAGAAAAGTCTCATACATTAACTTCTTAATCCTCAAACAATTGTTTAGTTATTAGACAAAAAGAACTAAGTTGATGAGTCTGGGACTGTGCAAAATTAGTATTAAATTTCTATCTATCAATGTACTAATATAAATCTAGCTTTAAATGAAAAGAATTTAAAAGAAAATTGTTTAGGATACTACTTTACAATTTCAATTTCAATTTATTAAAGTAATAATAGTATAAATACAAACATTAATAAGACAAGGCCGCTAATAGCTACAAAGCTAGTCGAGGCGGACTTGTCTATAGTAACACACAAAAAGTAATAAATATTAATTTACAAAGCCATTAATTATATAGCAAAGTATATATGCATAATATGAAATAATTTTCAATAAAATTACATATTACTTAACGTTTTTAGAAAGGAAATAAATGATATACTGTATATCAAGAACAGGGAAAAAAGTAGGAGTTTAATTATAATAATAATAATGCTTCAATTTGAGGCCTCATTGCGTGATCTTTTCTTAATTTTACAGCTGAGCGACTCTATGTCCGGATAAGTATTTTCATTCTGTAAAATGTCCAAAAGGATACTACGTATCCTTTTCTTAAATGCTCTTGTTGGCAATTCTCTTATGCAAGATGGTACCTCATTCCACCATTTTACTCCAACATGAGAAAAAGACTTTCGTTGAATTTCTAGTTTCGATTGTTTGATGTAAAAATTATTTGATTTTGAAGAACGTGTATTATAAGAATGAATATCTGACGTATTCTGAAAAAGATTGAGAATGTTAACTGGTGCAGCTCTATTTTTAACATCATGCATCAATGTAAGTACATTTTCATAGAATACTGAAGATATTTACTGGATAAAATATTAAAATAATAAAATAAAGTATTTGTAAATAAAATATTTAAAAAATAGGTACGCGCTGCGTACATGTGGGTAGCCTGCATTAATTGTTGTTAAAGCTGGAGTAATACCGAGGTTGGAGTAATACGCGCAACAAAATTGCTGCAGCCAAAATTTCTGCAACAAAATCTGATTTCAACGCATTTTAAGTAGAAATGTTGACAAAACATTTCAATTAACATGCGCAGAAATCAGATTTTGTTGCAAGTTGCAGCAATTTTGTTGCCCATATTAGTATATTACTCCACCTTAATTGCTATTGTCAAATTCCCAATTTACTGAAAGAAAGTATTAAGTAAATTGAACACAATTCAAATATTATACACACATTTAATCACATACTGAAAATCAGATATGACAAAAATACGTAAACGACTGTTACGTGCATTTTTCAATAAGCATAAACAGATTTAAGAAGTTACAAAGTATTTTAATGTGTCAAAAATAATTTGCACACTGAACAGACAGAACAGTACAAGGTCTTTAATATGTATACGAAACAAAATACATCACACGCCGAAATACAGACAGTACGAAAAACACTTATAAGACAAGAACAGTTCTTGTTCAAGGACAGCATACATGAAAGACAAAGCATCAGGTTTACAGGCTGCGTATATATACAACTTTCGTGAAGTTTTGAGTTTCAAGGATAGTCCATGCAAAGATCTAAGGACGATGTTTCCGGCGGAGTTTGAAAAAGATCAACATATACTTTATTTAGTGATGATTGAATTATTTAAACAACGACATAATCGATCTCATATATATATTGGTAATGACATTCAATTTGCTTTCAATATTAGACAAATATATCCCAAAGTAAAAAAGCGCTAATATTCCACTGCTTTCTATTTGTGTTAACTTTGTCTTACACATTCGACTAACCCGATTCCAATGACGTGGCCTTACAAACATTATGTAAGCAACGACATACTCGATTCTATATACCTATATGTTCGTCATTCGTCAACATTCCTTCGATATAGACTAACGTAAATATGTCCAATCGTCGCGCGCTATATCATTAATTACTATATTTTTCTAATACGTATAAAATGTTTGATCAAACTGATATGTCGTGTTTAAATATGACATTACACGATATAAAACAGACCCCGTGCGCTAATATTAACCCCAATGACCCTTGTACAAGCAGTGATTATAAAAACAACGACATATTCGATTCTATATGAGTTGGAAATGACTATCGACCTGACAAAACATATTACAATAAAGACTTTACCAAGAATTTATACACATCTCTGTACGGTATGAGCGTTAGTGAACTTAGCCTGTGGTCTATAGACGGTTCGTATTTCAAGGATAAAAGGAACCGCGCAGCAGGACACCGCGGACACGAAGGCTACAGAGCCACAGAGGCACAGAGCCACAGAGCCACGGAAGATCGCGCTTCAGTCTCTCACATAGTGGTTAGCTGCGCATGCGCGGCTACCCACAAAAAATAAATAAAATAAAATATTTGTAGCAACAAAAAAAGGTATTGCGTGTTCTCGTTTATCTAAAAAATGGATAAAACGAAGAACACGTTTTTGCAAAACTAAGATAGCACTCCAATTTGACTGGCTTGTCTGACCCCAAATAACAAGACAATAGGAGAGATATGGACCTATCAGCGATTTATAGATATTAAGGCAAATCATGCCTACAGTTTTACTTATTTTACTTAGAACATGTTCTACATGATATTTCCATGAGAGATTCTTGTCCATTAAAACCCCTAGATATTTATACACCAATTAAGAAATTCTCAAACGGATCTGGTACTTCCATTCCCAAAATCACAATTTAAGAAAAAGACCTTCAGTTATAGTGGAGCAACTCTTTGGAATAACTTATCAATCACTGCAAAACAATCTAATTCTATGAGTTGTTTCAAAAGACTTGAAGCTACATTTTCGAAAACAATAAGTATGTAAATAGTTTTGTATGTTTGTTATTTATTTATGTTTGCTAATTGTCTAAAGAATAATTATGTAAATAGTTTGTTATATGATGTATATGTATTAGTTTTAATCTTACACGTCCCCTATGGAAATCATCGAAAGATGTCAGGGCTAACGTGTTTAAATAAATTTTTATGTATGTATGTATGTATGTATTGCGTAGTGTAAACCATGCATGCATGCGTCCGCATACTCAAAAAATTTTTAAGCATGCTTACCTCGCCGTACACATGCGTATGCCACCGTATGTCAGCGTATGATTGAAATTTTCCATACGCTGGCATACGTAAAGACTGATTTCCAGTGCTGCGTTTTTCATCCGTTCTTTTACGTACGTACTTACGTACGCGTACTTAAGCCCCCGCACACGAGAGCAACTTGCTGAGCTAACCGCCTCGCGAGACGATTAGCTCAGCAAGTTGCTCTCGTGTGCGGATAGTTTTCGTGAGGATTTAACCTCTCGAGGCCTTGAGGAAAATATCTATCGTGTTTGATATTTTTCGCCTCGCGAGGAAAACATCTCACCGTCTGCGGATGTTGTGAGCTAAGTGCTGAGCTGTTTGAATCAATTAGCCAAAGACAAACCATGGTTTCTTCATGTGACTTCGAACAAAATGGAGGAAAATGCAAATGATTTTGTTACTTATGTTGTTGTTGAGTAGTTTTCTCAACGTGTGCGGTGAAAATACATATAGCTGAGCTTGCTGCCACGCGAGGCGGTTAGCTCAGCAAGTTGCTCTCGTGTGCGGCGGGCTTTACGTTCACGTACTGGTGCTACGCACGCGGAAAGGGATGAGTTGCAGCTGGTTGAACTCATCCGTTTCCGCGTGCGTATGCTCCACCTTTGAATTTACTATACGAGTAAATTCTTAAACACGTCCGAATTTATCATTATGATAAATTCGCGGCAAATTTTGAATTTATCATAATAATAAATTCGCGGCACCTAACACTAACCCTAACCCCAACCCCTACCCTAACCACTAACCCCTAACCCTAATTTTTTTAACTTTTTAAATTTTTTTAAATTTTTTAAAAATCTAACTTTTTAAACTTTTCTTGCTTTTCAAAACTCTTTTAAAACTTTTTAAAACCTTTTTAAAAACTATTTTTTTTAAAAAATTGAAAAACTTCCCACCCCTGCGCGACCAGCGTCCCTTTTAGTGCCATTACATTTATAACGGGAAACCTTGTGCAATGCTTGTGGTTTTATGATTAACTCTATTGATAAATTCAAAATGTGCCGCGAATTTATCATAATGATAAATTCGGACGTGTTTAAGAATTTACTCATATAGTAAATTCAAAGGTGGAGCTCATGTTGGTATATATATATATATATATATATATATATATATATATATATATATATATATATATATATATATATATATATATATATATATATATATATATATATATATATATATATATATATATATATATATATATATAGCATCCGTACGTAAACGTAAGTGTACGTACGTAAAAAAACGGATGAATAACGCAGCACTGTTGCGTTTTTCGTACGCACGTACACGCAAGTAAAACTTTGAATTGATTGATTGATTGATTGACATCTTTATTTAAAACACGAGGTCCATTTCACAGGTTATGTTATGTGCTCTTCAATGGAGACGTGTACCTATACTAGTAGACTAATTACTAATAAAAAGGTATCAAACTATTTACAAAAGTAACAAACTGTGTCAAGTGGGAAACGATATTTCTGTTTGCTATCCGGAAAATGAAGACGCAATTTACAAACAAAAATATGCGTGCATGTTTTACGCATAGACGTATTACAGAAGCATGCAGTGCCGTACGGAGCTCTTTTTGATTGGGGAGCTGAGAACGAGAGCCGAAGGCCCGAGTAAATTTTTAAATTTAGAGTCTCTGAAATGCCATTTCCTGGACTTTGGCGAAGTTTTGACAGAATTCTCAGTGTTTTAGTTTGTCGAAATTTATAATTTGCTTACAATTTAGTAGTACTAAATGGGCGAAGGCGTATTTAATTAACTATATATTGGAGAAGTTGCAGGAAAGTATGGGTAATTCTTTCCAGTAATGTAGCCGCTTAAAATTAATCAATTGTCAGTATTTTAAAGGTTAAATGATAAAGGTCCGCATGATTTTGAAAAAAAAGAATGATTATTAGGAAATTATTGGGAGGGCTGCACAACCCCCCCCCCCTCCCCTGGTTGCTACGGCCCTGAGAAGTAATAAACCGAAAAATATTTACCGATTTACGATTTGTTAAATGTTATATAATAATAATAACAAAAACTTTATTTCAGTGTCCAGGTTATTTAACTTTTACAGCTAATTGGTGACACTAAAAATTTACAATAAATTATAATATGTATATGAATTATAATATGTATACATATTCTTATCTATTGTAAAGTACTCGTTAATTCAGTTGTTTCTGTAACTGCAAGAGAGTCCTAATAAACTATTATTATTATTATTATATATTATAGACTATATAAATACTGTATGAAAAAGATAAGTGTATCTCTTCACTCCCTGCACATCTCGCAGCAGTTGGAGTTGTTGTCCAGCAAGCTCTCTATGTCTATTTTACGGACTGCTTCCTTGAAACTGATTAGTTAATACCGTCATTCAGTTTTGTCCATAGCATTGGTCCGAAGTAACGCAAAGAATGTTTGCTATATTTGGTAGTATTAAATCTACAATCAGGAGCAAAAATTATTGAGACAACCACATAAGTGCCCCCCTCACCCCCAATTCAATGCTGTGTGGATGACTGAAAAGAGAAAATTCAACCCACTTTTTCCAACATTGATCATGGGGGCAGGGGGGAGGCCGACGTACTTTAAAATGGCCAAAAATGTGAAAAGTTCATTATTTTTGCACGCGATTCAATCAGGAGCAAAAATTATTGAGACAACCGCATAAGTGCCCCCCTCACCCCCAATTCAATGTTGTGTGGATGACTGAAAAGAGAAAATTCAACCCACTTTTTCCAACATTGATCATGGGGGCAGGGGGGAGGCCGACGTACTTTAAAATGGCCAAAAATGTGAAAAGTCTCATTATTTTTGCACGCGATTGTCTGAGATGGAGCTGCCTGGGGGTTAGCTGTCCAAAATTTGAAATTTTGCCAAAATCTAGCGATCAAGATGACATGAGATTGACATGTTTCAATCAATTACCCGAAAGTTTTTTGTCCCCCAAAATGAAGAAATTCTGCAAGGAGGCTGCGTGGGGGGGGGGGACTGGGCAAAAATAAAGAAGGTTTTCAAACGAATTTAATTTTTACTATCATTTACTTACTAGGGAAAATAGACAAGTTGTAGGCTAAACACGATTTATTAAAATACTTTGCGATATAGTAACAACACATCCAATAAGCCATATACAAATCTAGTGTAGTGTTTTAACTACTCTTACATCCTTTCAAGCTCAATTAGCCATCATTTCCTCAGCAGGCAATCATTATATGAGAGTTCCTAAGCCTAGCCATATGACGAAAAATGAGAAAACTTTGTCATTTATACTGCAGTATTAGTCCAGCGGATATGCACAGATATTTGAGAAAATCATGCACTTTGTGAAGAAAGCACCAAATTCACAGGAAGTGTAGACTTTAATATGATAATGAATCTTAGACATGGGGGCATCACCAAAATTGATGCTGACGGCTTCAAATTTAGGATTTCTTATATTCTCTTATTAATCTCTTATACAATTAAACATTGTGAAATTGCAGGTTCACATATAGCAAAAATGACATGCGTCATTAGAAAGCTTACAAAAAACTGCATATAAGACATTTAAGCAGTTACTTTGATTTTCCAACTCCTCTGGAGTTATGAGCGGTTGAAAATATGTTTTAGGGCTAGTGTCCAGGACTTTGGCGGGATTATTAGGGATGGGCGATACCAGCTTTTTCATTCGATACGATATTTCCTCGATATTTGCCGGGTTTTTTCGATATCGATACCGATATCGATATTTTCCCAACTCGAACAACCATAACAACAAAAAGATTATTTTTAATCATTAACAACGGCAACAACGCTAACAATACAAACATTGAATAATATATGTCAGTGATTGCAACCAACATAACCAGAAACTATTATAGCACAATAGAAAATGAACTATTTTTCTAGTATTTACGCCTACTTAGGCTTTTTGTTGGCTTTTTAGTATCATTTTCATGATGATGCCGCTGACCAAAATGAAAAAATAGCGCAGGCGCAGAAATATCGAAACATCGATATTTCTTGCCAGTATCGATACTTTTCTTCAAAACCCTGGTATCGATAGTATCGAGTATTTAGTATCGATATCGGCCCATCCCTAGGGATTATTGCCTATTTATCACGTTTTTAAATAGCAATAACTGCAAAACCGCTTGGAAAATCAATCAGCCGTTTAAAAGTCTTATATGTAGTTTTTTGTAAGCTTTCTAATCATGCACGTCATTTTCGCTATATGTGAACCTGCAATTTCACAATTTTAAACAGTAATAGAGTTTAATAAGAGAATATAAGAAATCCTAAATTTTAAGCCGTCAGCATCAATTTTGGTGATGCCTCCATATCTAAGATTCATTATCATGTTAAAGTCTACACTTCCTGTGAATTTGGTGCTTTCGTCACAAAGTGCATGATTTTTTACTTTTCCGCTGTACTATATGTGCTGTTGTGTTTGTGGGATGTTCACCAACTAATCTAAAGTGATCAGTTCATGTAAATTTTATGCACTTGGCTTCATTAAGCAAACGCTGACACGTTACACACACGTTACACTACACGTTACACTACAAGTTACACCTACTTTACATAATAATCTATAGTAAAATATATAGAAATATGACACGTTACACCAATTGTTTTTAAAAATAAATATATATATTTATTTTTAATAACAATTGGTGTAACGTGTCGTATCTCTATATGTTTTACTACAGATTATTATGTAACGTGTGGTGTAACGTGTGGTGTAACGTGTGGTGTAACGTGTGGTGTAACGTGTCTGTAACGTGTCTATAATCAGTACGTGAAAATAGATTGATATTTTGCGCATGTGCGACCAGATTTGCTTGAGCTCATCTCACATAATCCCAAAATCGTAGGAGATGGAAGTTTGCAATAAATTCTAGTGCAAGTTTACGATCGGTAAGTCCATATATCAACATAAATAAAATGCTTGAATTGGGTTTAAAATCTAGTGAGTATGTCAATCTTACGTAACAATTCAACTAAAAGTAGGAAAATCATTGAAATTTTTCCAAAATTGTATACAAGTAGGTCAGAACGATGCGTTGTCTGTTATAAAATACTTAAAGAAAATATTCTGTTTGAGAAAAAAATATATACTCATGATTGTCAGCCATGGGAAAAAATAGTCTGAATTTTATTCATTATTTTATAATCTTCTTCCAATGTATATATTCATCAATTAATCGTCCTTTCCTAACAAAAAATAACTATAGTTCTCAAGATCCCTATATTCTTTTTACATGAAGTACTCAGTTATAGAAAACCGCTGAGAAAAAATATTATATAGCAAAAGGTTCACTAAACAAGAAATCCAAGTCAGCATCTTCCCTGGAGCACTAAGTTGAATCAACATGAACGAATTGCGTTTTATTCAAAAGTACAAATAGAGACAATCAGGAGCAAAAATTATTGAGACAACCGCATAAGTGCCCCCCTCACCCCCCAATTCAATGTTGTGTGGATGACTGAAAAGAGAAAATTCAACCCATTTTTTCCAACATTGATCATGGGGGCAGGGGGGAGGCCGACGTACTTTAAAATGGCCAAAAATGTGAAAAGTCTCATTATTTTTGCACGCGACTGTAGGTAAAATAAAATCACTATTACGTAGGGCATATGTTGGCTGTTTTAGACTAAAAATTTCATTAAAACTATTCGGTGCAAGTCCGTTTTTAACTTTGTACATGTAAGTCGCAATGTCCTGTAGCCTAATTCTGTTGTATAATGAAGGGAGCTCTGTCATCTCCAGAAGTGTTTCATAAGAGTATGTTTTTGTTCTATAAACTGTTCGCAATGCACGCTCCTGGACACGTTCAACTTTTCGTCTATCCAACCCTTTGCAGAAACGCCAAACTATGTGACGGTAAGGAAGGATAGATGTTTTATAGATTATCAGTTTAGCTGAACACGTCACGGTATTAAATTGCGTAATCGAGTTAGTACTCCAACTTTTCTGCTCGCCTTTTTACATAACTCGCTGATGTGGTTACTGAAATTTAAATTGTCATCAACTTTTACCCCAAGCAGTTCTATTTGGTCATTATTCTTGACAACTTTTCCATTCAAGAATATGTCTTTATTCTGTCGACTAGTGTCCACCTTTCTTGGGTTTATGGTGAGCACCTGGAATTTGTCTGAATTTGCTTGTAGATAATTTTCTTCATACCATGACATTGCTTGTTTCCCTTGTTCCTCTAGACTATCTTTTACCATGGCCAGGTTTGAGCCTGTTTTGTACATTTGATGGTCATCCGCGTACATGGTAATCCGCGTAAATGCCATGATTTCGTAAATCAGTTTATACTGATAATACAATTATATTATATTTTCTCTGTTTAACAACTAAAATTTTGTTACACTATTATTGCCCTAATTTTCCGAATGACCAACCCGACTTTACGAATATGTTAATTCCAGAAAAGTTTTTTTTTGGGGGGGGGGGCGTTAACGGCCCTGAATCCGCTGTCTGCAAGACGTTTTTAAAAAATCACAATATTTTGTTTGCTTCAAGTGATCAGGATAATTTTTAATTTAGGTTGATGCCTAGGCAGGAAATAATAAAATATATAAGTTTCAAGAAGTTAGATTAAAAGCGCAAGATGAAAGTGAGATATAAAAAGCTCAAATATCACTTGCGTAATTAATTAACGTTTTAACTTGTTTTCGATTGCGTCCGGAAATAATTGCGAAAAATTTTTAAAACTGACTACAATTCCAAAGTCAGCGTTTTTTGTTCATTTTATGAATGACTTCTTCCACACAGAAAATATGGAAGAATAATGTAATCTTACGAAATTCGAGTGGTCGGTTTTTACATGCACGGACTGCCTCCTTAAACTCTAAGCGTGCAAAGCTTAATGGGAGCACAAGTTTCAAGCTTAGTAATCGAATATTGAAGCTATTTGTGAATGAATTGTTCTCGTAAGGAGATATTTACCATGTCTCTAAGAAATAGGCACTATGTATGATTGCTAAACGGATTAATTGATGCTCCCATTATGCTTTGCACGCTTAGAGTTTAAGGTTTAAGGCTCTGGGTTTAAGCATAGACAATCCAGAAGACACTTCTTCACAGAAGACTGTCTTCTGGATTGTCTATGGTTTAAGGTTTGTAAAGGACAAACTTTTTTGAATTAGCTGTTTTCCAATTATTGAACAGTTGAATACTTGCATGTGCATATTCTAATTCTTCCAGTGTCAACTAACACCGCGGAAAAACCTCTGCGCATGCGTCAACCTTACCTGTAATAGTATTGCAAACTTGATGAGAAGCTGTTCCGAACGTTTCCGAAGGCTCAAAATGGCGGTAAAAAGGAGTGACTTCATTGTGCGTCTTTACAGCCAGATTTCGAGCGCAAAAATAAACATGTCATTCTAAAAACTAGAAATAAATACAGCCAGAAGGTTCAAGAAATTGTATTGTACAAGAACATGAACTAAAGGCGATTGTTGACAAATTTATCGTCTGAAACATTTTGTTTATCAACTAAGCAACGAGAATTTCCGAATTTTCGTTTGAGATACATTCCCCTAAAAAAAACTGTGTCGCCAAATATAAAAAATTTTCGTGTTCACAATAATTAAACTTTAGGATTTATTCTACAATTTGAGTGGGTTAAGAAGCTTAACTTTTCGAGAGTTTTCTTAACTTTTTAGCTTGAATTTTTGTTTTGAATAATTTTGCAAAAATTTTCGAAGTCGTGTCCGTTAAAATCAACAATTTTTTACATGAATTCTATTTCATTCCATACTTTAAATGCCAGGACGCTTTCAATTCATGTCTAGTCTACCCATTTGCTATATTTTCTCGTTTGTTTTACTAATTTTTGACCAATTAATAAGCATGTTTTTGTTTTAGAAATTGATATTCAAATTCCCCGCCATATTTTCATAATTTGGTGCATGCGCAGACGTTTTTCCGCGGTGTTGTGTCAACTACATGTTATGAAATTTATCCCAAAGCAGAATGCGTCATTTGGATGCGCAGTCGAGACTCTGATTTGACTTACACGCTGGTCATATTCAGCAAATTTTCTCCCAGTATCGCAGGCTCGCATTTTCAGCGGACTTGCGGTGAAAAATTGAAACTTTGGCATTTTTCAAAGAATTGGCCACTTTCTGTAAGATGTCCGCTGACAATACGAGCCCGCACGAGTGGGAGAAATTTTGCTAAATTTGACCAACGTGTATTATGATGAATTCATGTTTATATATTAATACTGATGTATATATTATCATGCTATTGATGCTAGCGCTCAGTTAAAGAACTACATCATATTCTGGGGCCGGTTGTTCGGTACTGCTTATTATCCCAGATTAACGAAAAACGTCAAAGTAATCCTCCTAAAAGCAAGTTTATAAATATGGAAATATTTTTCCAGACATCTTGTGTGCATCATCAGAAGTTTTATTTTCTAAATTATTAAAATGGACAGACTTGCAGAGATACACAGACCAAGACAGCAAATTAACGTTAATCCAACGAGTTAGCGTTAATCCAGCTTGGAACAACAGGCCCCTGGTGTTGATAACTGTCGATTTACAGCATATACAATTTAATTTGTCATTATCTCATTGTTCTTTTAGTTCCCAAGTCAAGAGCGCCGTTCTAGGCGTAAGCCCGGGACGGGCAAAGCGACTGCAAAGGAAAATGGCCTTAACAACGTGTGCGCAGGAGGCTAGGCGGAATTCCGCTCCACTCGCAAAATTCCGCCCAGTGGAACAGGGAGTGTTGTGAAATGTGAATAGTAATATGTCACGTTTATATTGACAAAAATGACGTGCTATCGTTGCTATAGTGACAATAACGTTCCGATATTTTGGATATTTGAATTCTATAAA
Source organism: Paramuricea clavata (assembly GCA_902702795.2). Lineage (NCBI taxonomy): Eukaryota > Metazoa > Cnidaria > Anthozoa > Malacalcyonacea > Plexauridae > Paramuricea > Paramuricea clavata. The sequence goes on along the minus strand of CACRXK020000193.1, from coordinate 32,552 downwards.
GAATTTTAAACAACTGAATTTTAAATGTTAAAATGTTTCAACTTCATAAAATTTATACATTCCTATAGGAAGTCCATTAGGACATGAGTTAAGGTGGCTAGATATGCTAAATCAAAAACACTAACATTAAACGAATTCGAAATTTTGACTTTTCTTGAATTTTAAAATAAAATTCGTCCTGCACTAAATTTCTAAAAGCATTTGCAATCAGAGTGATTATTTTGTAGCGAGATCGAATATGAACTCCATGACATATACCTCCACTCATGATGTGGATTAGATTATTGAGAGTATAGGGTTAGATGTGTGTAGGCCTATGTATGTATATGTATACAGCTATTTCAATTAAGGTTGTCCCCCGAGCAAAGCGGGAAAGTCGAATACGAGCGAGAAAGGCTGCTGGGAATCGCAAATAAATGAATGAATTTTCCGCTTTGCTCGGGGGAAATAGCTGTATGTATAGGGTGAGCAAGCGCAATTAAAATATATCGTGTTGATCAAAACCATATAAAATTTAACTTGTCATGGTTACAATATAAAACGTTTAAAAATATCACTATAAGAATATACGCATGTACAAACTATACGACTGACCTAGGATATAACATGCCAAATCAAATAAAGCAAACAGTATCTAATAATCAATAAGAATTGCAAACAGATATATAGTATAGATATACTGTAGGATGCCTAACAATTTTCCTTGCAATTTAAATTAATAAAGGCTGAACTTCAGCAATGCAATTGCAAAAAGTTTTCATAATATGTTTCTCACCATCTTTATTTACATGTTACAACACTAAATTTTTGCTATTAATATTAAGCCTTTAAGTGCTTGAGTTCGCTATTGGAAAACAAGTGGCTGCAGCTGACTCTTCATCTTCTATATATGCTGTGGATAATAACTTACTTTGGTGTGTAATTTTCTTCTGCAATTTTGTAATCATATCCAAGTTTCACACCCATAAGCCGAAGAGAGACTGACAGCCTCTCTCCCAGAAACTGTCCGTGTGAGTTGCGAATGTTCCCGCACATTTTCTCTCGAATTATATGGTGGTGGCGGATCGTAATGTGCATCAGCGATGTAGCGGTCACAATACATAGATAATTCTTGCATAGTTTCGGATTGATTCAAAGAAGTGTCTTGACTGAAGGGAGAATAATTGCGAGGACAAAGTCTGTAGCCATGTCTCGAATTTGTCCTTCGGTCGTCGCGGGAACAATCGCTGGAGAAGGGACGAGATGCATTTCTTGGTAAAGTCGAGTAAAGTGGTAGCTGTAACGTCTGGTTGGCGGCGAAAGAACCTCTTTCGTAGTGCTCATGGACATCAGAAGAACGTTCTTGATTGCTTAAGATTGGTTCGTCTGGGCAATCCGATATGGCCGTGGTTTCACCAGCACAATCATGAAACCTGCAAGGCACAGTGTCCCCATTTTCGGAAGGATGTCTCTTATTGAAAACACATTTCTTTACCAGAATAAAAATTACAAAAAACCATATAAGCAAAATTAACAACGGTATAACAATCGACAGCACAATTGTGAGAAATAACCCCTCCATACATGTCCTTGAATATTAGGAGAGGTTGCGTGATACACTTCTAGTGAATGAGTGATTCGCGTCAAGACTGGCTTCCGATCATATAAGAAAACCAAAAACGAAAACACGTACGCGAGGAGGGATCTTCGCTTACATCTGCTGGAAATGGATTAGTATTTGCATATCCGCGTATTTGTACAAACAATAAAATCAAAATGAGTATAGATCATATGGAGTCACAAGTAGGCACCTGTGTTTTGATATCCGACCACAATACATCTATATTATTGTCCACGTTTTTGACAAGTATAACACTTCCGAAATCTACAGGTCCACAACATGAAACGTTTTTACGGTATATATATATACTAAATTAACCGGTTGTTTAGGAATAATTGGGTCTCAAGAATAATTCTAAGCGGGTATATTATCTTATAATATAAGCCCCCAAACACTTTCCTTTATATACATGCACATGGTACCGATAAGGGAACACGATTTCCAATATTAGGTGAATAAATTATTCGATGTTAAAAGGAAAATCGAGAAGCTCGTTGAATTATTAAACTGAGTAATAACTGATTAACGATAATCAATTTTCACTGCATCCAAGTGTTTTGCGTCTACTTTCTTTGTTTTCACGTTGAAACAAAGTGTAGATATTCGGTTTGAACTATAATAAATTACTCCTTGACTGATGTCGACACTGATGATTATTCAAGCACGTAAAATTAACATGCACTATAAACTTCTCTATCCCTACAAATGTAGTATATACAATTTTCCTGTTGTAAATAACCTTAGGCTTAGCGTACGTTTCCTCCACTTTAATATATATACGTTGCAATAAAAGTTTAGACATCGCATTTTTCCTGATTATTCTTCACTTATTATTCTTCACTTATTATTCTTCACTTATTCTTTACTGCACGATAGTGATACTTAGATTTTAGGTTTACCCGCTATCAGACGGATTTGGAAACCGGGTCCACGTAATTTGAACGGTCCAATTTGCATTGTTGAATCCTATCAAATTCGACTGCGAGTTGCAACTCTTATACTGATCTGACCTGATATTCCTTTCTCGCTTCGACTGGATCGAATTTGCATAGTTTTGCCTAAACATGAAATCGGCAAAAGGACAATTTCCATTTTTGGGATTTGAATTGCCGAGACTATGATAATTTGTTAACAGTCGGCTAATGTTTTATGTTATGATCATTGCAACTATAAATATTGTGTTCAGTACAGGAAATGCTTTGAATATTGCTAATAGTAATAAGCCTCTAATTAACTGACCAAAGTTTGAACACCTTGTAACAAAAAACATGCGGGAAATAGTTATGTATATACAAGATAATGTATGTGGCTGCGTTACACAAAGAGGAGACAAGATATTGTTGGTTCTCCACATAACACATAAACATATGCAAACATTCCATAATACAACAACGCTAATTGTATGTCAATAGATAGTCATATATTAATCAGAGTATAATTTAGTTCGAAACAATAACAGCACACAAAACTAACAGAAACTAGCCAGCTGTCAGGCTAAGTATTTAGAAATGCTTGTCGATTGCGTAGGAAGCGAAATTTTCTGAGTGGAAATTGAAAACGCACAAAAGCCAATATATAGATAATCAAAACAAAGATACACATCTTTATCCCTCACACTGACCTCAAAATTTTACTGGATACAAATCTTAGTGTTGTAACTACAAATAAAGACGAATTAAAGAGAGGTCGAATTTCATATTATGCTATTTTTTTCCCTTTTTGGTTCATTAAAGCTAAATATTTCATAATATTTCGTTGAATGTGGAAGGATTTACACAATGTAGGTTATCAGGTGGTTGGAACTTGGCGTATCGAGGCTCCAAGCTGAAGCAAATATTCGAATATCATGACGTAGTTATATCAGAAGGGTGTATTGAAAGGAAGTAAAATTCCAGGCTACAAATATTTCAAATTTTTACGTTGAAAATTATTCATTGTGTTATATTATCTCTCGCTTTCAATAACTGGTGAAATGAGGGATTGCTGTTTTCGCTACGTACTTCATGTAAGGATCATAAAACCATAAAACATGAAGTTTTCAAGAACAAATATAGCAGTTATATAAGGTATATGTTTGGTTACTGGTTGCTCTATGTAGTCCTTATCCAAACATAAACCCTGACCCTATAGTTCTAACAACATCTAACGATTTCAACCTATACTTCAACTTAACTCAATTAAAGTGTTACCGCAGCTTATATTAATAAAAAACGCAAGCGAAAATCTCTTAAACAAAAACTATACGTGCACCGGAAATATCTCAAGTAACAACATACCAAAAAACATGTTACTACAGTATAACGTGCTAGTCTAGTGGGTGCGGTGGGATGAAAAACTTGAAGAACAGAATGGCTGCCAAATTCGTATTACTACCTCCTACTCGTACGTACTACGTCAAAATCTGTCTTTACATACTGTAACAGCAGATTTCTAGGAGCATTATGACTTGTTCCGACAGGCTCTTGTGGCAATTGATGCATACATACATACATTTACTCCGAGTGGTTCGATTGCGCCTGGCAACCTGAAATATTACTTGTCCCTGGTGGGAATCGAACCTAGTTTGCTTACACGAGAAACATTAGGTTTGCTACTTTGGTTACGCGAGAAACATTTGGTTTGCTACTTTCGTTACCCTGTTATCCACGGAAACTGCAATCTACAATCTAACTAACCGAAGTAACAAGCTTCCTAAGTTTACAGTGTTTTTTCCCGTGTACCTTATCTTTTCTCCAGTTGCCTCTTGCAATTCTGCAATATTGTGTCTATTTCATCAACGGCCTTACGAGTGTCGTTCAAATATCCCTCTACATTTTTTATTTGGGACAGCGGTGACATTACCAGATGTGCTTCACGTGACAAAGTATTTGAGATTTCATTGGCCCCAATCTGTAAGAAACAGTTTCTAGTTAACTTTAATTTTAACATTTCAATGGCTATAAGCATACTTGTTCTCCCCAGAGTCAAGATGGATCCGCTTGTGCGAATAATGCGTCAGCTGAAATATCAAGTACAGGCAGTGCACTGAACATGCGCAGTTTAAAAAACAAATTATTTATTTGTTTATGCGCCTTTGACACTTCACATTGAGTAAACATGGCTGTTTGTGCAGTGTCTGAAAGCGTGTGTACCCAAACAAAAACAACTCCTTCAAAGTTGATTCAATTTTGGTTGTAATGGGAATGTTTTACGCCGAGTAACCAGATCATTCAACTTCTGCATTGCAATGCATCAGCAGCTGATCTGCTGACAAATCACGATATTTTTCTCAACCTCGTCCACTAATTGTATATTATCATACATTTACAGGATATTTCCCCTGCTTAATTATTTCTTAAAAATTAAAATAATCATGGATATTAAAAAATATCTTCACCAGCCACAAACCCAACCAACAAAGATGGTTGCTTATTAGACGTTCGACTGTACCTGTAGTTACAAGTTGTAGTTGTAAACGCTACTTTTATGGCAGAGTCGGTGAGACAAGAGGCAGGGGCAACCAAACAAAGCATACCTCCAAAAATTTAACATGATGTCATTAGAATACACCTTTCCGGAAAGTACGTCATTTTGGCTACAGCCAAGACTTACTTTCCGGAAGGGTGTATTTCTCTAAATACAAAATATTGTACCTGGTTGTGACAATTATATCACACATATTCTATGATAGACATGCAATGTGAATAATGATTTTTCTTGAAATACAGAGAATATGAAATAACTTGTAAAAAGTTTGGCAACATATTGAATGTCTCTTCCGGATTGAAACAAAAATAATTTCAATTTCCCTTAAAACAGCAAATAGTATTCTCATTACCTTGCTACAGAACACGTCGTGCAACTATGAAAAAACAAATAAAGTATCATGTTACTAATACCTTCAATCCATCACTTTCTTGGTGAGTTTCAACACAGGGAACTATATAGTGTTCTTTATTGTTGCTATCAGAAGCTATAGATGGAGGGCAAATTTTTAAAGAATATAACAAGAATGCGCGAAGTCGTTTTACACAGGGAGCATAAAAAGGTATAATCCAACTTTAATGTGTTATCGTTTGTTGGGTATTACATTTATAGGTTTACTGTACTTTGTCATATACTTATAAAGCAGTGGCGAAGCCAGCCCGACAATTTGGTCATGCTATGCAAATATTCCCGTGTTCATTCAACGTGAAAACAATCAATTTCTAAAGAAATTAATGATGATTTAAAATTTGCATAGCATGACTAAATTGTCGGGCTGGCTTCGCCACTGTTATAAAGATAGGGCTTTTAGCCGTTCAGATGGTTCAATGACACCTTTTAGCCGTTCAATGACACCTGTATCATTGCGATTAAAATTTGCTACTGTATTTGGGGAACTTTTTCAACGAGAATTCAGTCTGCAAACTTCCGGTTATAATTTCACGTCCTATATGGACACGAAATGTGCAAACGAACTTGACCGAACCCGGACCCTAAAACAACCCCGAAAGTCAATATTATTTATTTTCTTTCACTTGCATAATTAGCTATAAAACAACCCCAGAAGTCAATGTTACTTATTTTCTTTATTCGCATGATTATTTAGTGTCCACAAGAAATAAATTTACAACTGAAGTACACGTTTCGTTGTTAAATCGCCACTTGGTTATTTAATCTATACGTTACGCCATCTTTGCTCAATTTTTAAATTTAAATCCCAAATCCCAAAGGGCCTATATAATTGCATTTTGCAATTGTCTAATAGTTAGATATTCTCTCGCAATGATTTTAAAATATGTAACAACTACATATTTGGGTATGTGTTAATTTCAGTTGCATATACCTATACTCTAACTGTAACCACATTTTGATAAAGGATACCGGTGAAACGTCTTAGCTTTTCAAGTTCTTCATAAACATGACTAAATAAAGTGTATCCATTAATAAATAATGAAATCTAATAAATGCGTGGATATCCATAGGCCTACTGTAATGGCAAATAATTGAGTAAAATATTCAAATTTTTAACTAGAAATATATACATGCATGCAAGAACCCCTCGCCTTTATTTTCCTAAACATTGTTTTAACATGAAGTATTCAAAATTACGCCAACACTGAAAGCAGGCTCGCGTTGCCACGTCATGTTAGCCATGGCAACACGATCACGTTTTTTAAATGTTTAATTTCTTTGTGGAAAACGGTAAAAAATAAATAAAGTTCAACATAAATATAAATATGTTTTCAATTAATGAAATATTGGCAGTTGCCCTGCCAGTTGGCCCATTCCATCCCTGGAAGTTTGAGATCCGCTAGCAGTTTTCCTTTTCCCGGATGTACATAGCCGTGCGGAATAAGTACCCTCGCCCTGGGATTACGCCAAGCACCGTTGGCTCGGGGATAAAACTGTGTCTAGACAGCAATGCAATTTTGCAGTTTTGGATGGCTGCTTACGGGTGACATCACTGACTGCATAGTAATTAGTTATATTTTTTATTCCTATACATTCTTATAACTTTTTTGCGAACAAAATTCCGTTCCTAAAACGAAAATCGGCTCAATGTCTTGATAGTACTATGCTGGATGACAGGAACACGCGAGAAAACAGCATTTCGTATGATGAATACACAATCTCATTAGACCTTATGCATAATGACGTCACAAGGCTTGATACCTGCGAGGAATGCTGGTACACATCCCTTTTCGAAATCAGCTTTTGTTGAAAAGGCCAATGTGTTTAAATAAAGTTGATCTATCTTAGTAGTCATCGTCCGGGAAAACTAAACAACTCAAAATGGCCACTATCGAAATTTTCCTGGACGATGACTACTACGATCCAGTGAACTCCATGTATGTCTTTTATCTGGAACGATAACATGTGGGAGAAACGTGAAGCCAATACCAACGCCATTTCACGCCAACGCCAGCTTGCTGACGCGCGCTGATTCGTGATAGACCGCGCGGTGATGGCGTATAAGGGGACTGAAACTGACGTACTATATGGCGCGCGGTGATGGCGTATAAGGGGACTGAAACTGACAGATCTGGAAATAGTGGTGGATCTTGGGAACGACGTTCCTAGAAAATTTTTTGATTGCTAGAAAGGATTTTCAATTTTCTTTGGCAGAAAGTTTTGAAATTTCTTTAAAAAAAATATCCATGAAAATCAACAAAAGGTTAAAAATTTCCCAATTTTTTTAGAACTGAAAAGGCTGATATAAGTGATATTACCTGATGCACAAATCGGACAAAAAAAGTTTTTTTCACTTGAGCATACATAAAAATATTCCTTGAAATTAAATTTCTTCATCAAACAACTTCCAAATTTCAAATCAGGTAGTAGTAAACTGTTATAAGTTATAACTACAACTGTAAGAAGCTATTACACTATATAAGCATTTATTACAATTTAATTTGATATGCTAAGACCTAAGTTGTTGTGCCGAGTGGTTATTAATATAGTATTTACTACCTGATAAAAACAAGCAGAAACTCAACGTCGAGTTTCTGCTTGTTTTTTTCAGGTAGTAATATAACCACCACTCAGCAATTTCACATTGGTACTACCCAGTACCCACACTGGTACAGACAGTTTTAGTATAAGACCTAAGTTGCTAACATTAGTAACATAGACTGAATTAATTAATATTATTATCATCCAATATCCAATTTATTGATTGAATAGATTTTATTAACAGTGAAGGATGTGAAACACAGTTAATGCCTAACAGTTGTAAGAATCAAAATTTAAGTGCTGTTAAACCAACTAAATTTTATGACAGTGTTTTCAAAGAAAATGCCCCCGGCCTAAATTTGATCACAGTGTTTTCAAAGAAAATATGTCCCCCTGGTCTAGAATCCAAGAAAGGCTAGAATTATTTCCAGGTCTGGAAACTGACGTACTATATGACGTGGCAATGGACCGCGCAGTGATGGCGTATAAAGGGACTGAAACTGACGTAGAAATGGCGTGGAAGGCTGACGCCACTGGACACGCGAGGCTTCACTTTTCAATTGCCAAATGACTGAGTCACAGAATAAAGACATACAGAAGTGTAATTTCCATTACAAAACCGTAAGGCGTTTTTTTACCAAATAGCTGGCAGCCATGTTCTTAGCAAGTGCCCTAAAGAGAGGCATTCACCCCCCTGGAATATTAAATTTTCAATATGTTTTCAGGGGGGTGACTGCCTCTCTTTAGGGCACTTGCTAAGAACATGGCGGACTGAAAAAATCCCTTACGCGAAATTAACCTGAAGTGAGATCTCTGTATGCACTTCCTCTGTGACTGAGTGTTATCGTTCCAGGTAAAGTAAAAGACATGGAGTTTACTGCTAAGACCAGCATTCCTCGCGGGCAGAAGCCTTGTGACGTCTATCAATGAGATTGTGTATTCGTCATTTCAGATCAAATGTTAAAGATCATCTTGTCGTTTTAACTAGGATCAAATCAACTTTGATGAACATCACTTTACACTTATCCAGCCATCTTTACATGCACTAATGACAAACACAGCCGGATACATTATAAAATAATAACAAAATGTTTTCTTACTTGGTATATTCATAATCTAATTGCATTTCTTTCTCAACATGATTTTGCTTCCACTTGATAAAATCCAATGCAATCTGAACATACCTGCCATAACGAAAATACTAAATAAGCTTTCCAAAGGGAGGACTCGACAACATTTTAGGATTCAAAACTTTCAGACAGGCAGATTCAAAACTTTCAGACAGATCTGCGCGAGGGTGTAATGTATGTAGGACAAACGTTAATCGACCCCAAGAGCCAAAAAAGCCGGTCCGAACACATATTTCGACCTAAAACATATACTATAACAAAACGTAAAACGAAGAAGTCTATAATAAAATCAAAACCTTAAATTACACAAGAATTTTCATGCAACAGTGCGTTGTGTCAGATACAGTAGTTTGACGGTTAAACAGAATTCGACAAAAACGAGGTTATCTTGGGCATCTTTGGAAATATAGACTACCCATGCAGGAGGGACTACGCACAGCTTTTTCTACTGTTAACACTAGAAAATACTCGCATGCAGAAACCCTCGCCCTGCTGACAAAACCATTGTATTTTCCGAACATGAAGTATCTAAAGTACTTGTCATGGTAACACGATAATTTTTTAAGAATATTCTTACAAATGAAAAATCGCCTAAAAATATCACTTTTAATTACAAAATTATCAATTTCCCAACATATATATATATATATATATATATATATATATATATATATATATATATATATATATATATATATATATATATATATATATATATATACACATATATATGTTAGGTATGATATCATCAAATCAAGAAATGTTTGCTATTTCGCTGTCGTCATGCAGTCGTTATAATGCAAACTTTAAATTGGACCAATCACAGTGTTCGCTATTCATGACAGTGCGCCATATTTTTGAGATTAGTGAGGATGACACCCACGCACAGTGAGCCACGCCCGCGATCATTGGTGAACTTTAGACTTCGCTAATGCTTTCGTTTCCCCGGGTGTAAATAGCCGGGGGGCTATATTATTAATATTTTGTTATTATAAATATTATAAATATTTTGTTATTATAAATATTTTGTGTTTACATTATTGTCTTTGTTCACAAAGACTGAAAGAGTCTTTTACGGAACTTTACTCAAAGAACTTTCGCAATGGAAATCCGAGTGAGAAAACTATTTCTACTTGTTTTCAACAAACCTGTTATAAGGCCCAGCAGGACTGTCAAAAGAAGCTTTTAACGAAATCCCACTTGGTAATATCAATCTAAAGCTAGTATCATCAACCAGTGCTGTTTTATGTTTTTCACAAGAGCTTCCATTATAGAAATTCTCATCGTCTCTACTCCGTATCTTGCACTTTTCTTCATTTGGATAATTAAAATCCATTACAGCTCCATCACAGAACACAATCCGCACTCTTCCATTGCTGTATATTTTGAAAGATCCATGATCGCGAATGTAAGTGCTAAACTCCAGTTTTCTTTCTGCATCGAGCAGTTGTGGATCATTTTCGTTCTAGGAATAAAATAATGTCTATATATTTAATGTTAATGAAAAAGTCACTGCTACGTCAGAGTACAAGCACGAATTTCTTATGTTAAGTAAAATTTACTGCATGATATATTTGTTTGCTATTTACCTTCCAACAACATCCCAACGTCACAGTTTGCCTTTTCCAACAAATAGACAGGTACTTGAGATACCTGGCAAAAAAATATCACACCACTTAGTGTATATATGTGGTCGTTTGAGCACTCTTGCCACATTACGCTCTGCGCATGTCTGGATGCGATCCGCAAGCCTTGATGAGAGCAAGTTCATGGGATACCCGAACCCAAGTTGACGTTTATAAAATTTTTCCTATTTTATTTGTATTATTGGTGAATAAATTTTTATCTGTTTTTTTTAGTTCATGGGATATAAATACGAATGTCTCACAACACAACAACAACCTGTTTTACCCACGAGGAATCATCAGGTAGCTGATATATGAACTATACAGTATATATACAGTTAATTGTTAATTGTTAATGTATCTTCGTTGTTTCCAGTAACTAAATAAGCATGATCGGAATTCATACACAGTACCTGCATACAGTATTAAGAATCTTGGCAGTTGGACTGGTTCGATCGTTTAAGGGAGGTGCTTTCGCTGAGTATACGTTTTCTTTTACCTACAGGAACATGAAATAATGACAGTTGTTATTTTGAGGGGTTAAAACTATGCATATATCCTACCGGGTGTCCAGAAAAAACCTGTGCTGTTTGACTTCATGTAGGGTAAAAACTATAAAAGCTATTACACTCCAATAAGTTTTATTGTATTGAGGAAAGACTAACCTAAAAATGTCATGTAATATTACGTGAGATACAAATGTTTGAATGTGGCGCACGCTTTAAAAATGAGTAAAAAATGAGAAACACGACCGATCAAATTTACATGAAAACAATTGCCATTTTCCACAAAAATTAACAATTTCAATTTTAGCATTTCAACAATTCGCAACATGGCGAGGTTTGTCCAAATCAGGGACGATGATGTAGAAAGGTTCAATGAGGAACACGAAAATACGAGAAAAAAAACGTTCAACGACACAAAAGTGTTCCTTGAGTTTCTGGTGGCCGAAGGTGAACGTAGAAAAATCGAGGAAATCCCCCCGAATGAGTTGAAGAACCTGGCAAAAAGGTTTGTCTTAAGTGTCCGAAAAAAGAACTGCGAAGTGCATGTTTTGACAGTGTTTATTAAAACTTTTGCTTGTTGGAAACATTTTTCATAATTATTTTTCAATAATTACCTGATGTATCTTTCATATATAAATATGTTTCTGTATGCAGTTACTATCATACATGTATGGCCGTAATAAACACAATTTGTTTTTGAGCGTGAAATTTCACAATTTTTTGCTTGGGACTATATATAATAAACAGAACATTACACGGTGGCTTGAATTAGATGACTTTTATCTTCTCGTGTTAAAAACAATATTTTATTCACTCGCTGCGCTCGTTCGTAAAATATTGTTTTCACCATTCGAAGATAAAATAAGCTTTCGAGTTGGCATTACGTGCGTGCAGTCCCATTACATGGCACTTCGAGTCTTCGATGTCATGGAAATGCACACAGGCTATCTTAATACTTGTATACAACTAGAAATACATGCATCATGCAGCAATCCCTCACCTATATTTTCCAAAAGTTGATTTAACATGAAGTATTCGTAATTAGTCTGACTTACCGCAGGCTCGCTTTGTCTGCCAAGTGTAGTCAAAGCAATTTAAATTTTTATATTTTCGGTATTATTTTTTATCTCTATTTTCTTACGGAATTGAAGTATGGGGTTCTGCACTTGAAAAGAAGTATACCTGGACCAGATTGTTAAATTTCTCAAGCGAACACACCGATATGGATACACAACAAAAAGCGTTCAGATAATTGATGTGATTAAAGAAAAGAGAATAAGAGACATGAGATGAGTTTATTCGAGAAAATACTGATGTAGTAACCCAGATCACCTATATACGAACTGCATGCTTCCTCCTAAAAGACAAAGATCAGAGAACGTGAACATGATTTTTTTACCTAATGTTAAAACCGAAAGATTTAAACGGTCGTTTTTAATTAGGTGTCTTTATAAGTATAACAATTTTGGCTAAATTTAAGACTAAGTAATTTTAACTTACTAAATTTAAGTACTAATAAGTAATGTACTTATTGCAACCTTGTAGGTTTTTCATGTGAAGTGACACGTCTGTTGTGGTTATATCTAATAAAGACTTATTTAATAATAATTTTAATAATATAAATAAAAATAGTTGAAAGATTAGTACTTTTTATACAACAATGAATTTCCGAAATATATATTGTATAGGTATGTTATTTTGCATTTTTTAAGCTTTGATTTAATGTAAAATTAATCTGAAACGCTACGTATTGTAAGATGTTTTGAAATGTCCATTCAACCAATATAAACTGTTTTAACTAAATAAAACAAAATAAATTCAAGTTATTAAGTAATTTCAGTTCGGTGTTGAAATAAGTTGCTCTCCTTTACATTTTAAATTTTAATTTAAACTAAACAGGGTAATTTAGGAAACTTACAGCTTCATATATATTGAAAAGGAAAGCAATGACGAAATAAGACAAATTCATAAACATTTAACATTGAAAGCAAATTTCCTTATATTTCACAATTTCCCATAATAAGTCCATTCTTCTTATTTCCTCAATTTCTCAAAGCAAAATGGCTTGATAGCCCATAGTCAGAATGAAACGATTTTCCAAATTATGTGCATGTTTTTGAAAAGTTGAAATCTTGCTTACCGCACTCCTGCCAAACAGCGATATTTTGAGATCAGCGAGGAAGTCCACGCATGGCAAAAATCTTTTTGAGGATCACTTTCACACCCACGCGCCCGCAATTATTGATGAACGTTAGATTTCGCTCATGCATGCTTTCCTTTTGCCGAGCGGAATTAGTACTCTCGCCTCGATTTTAACGCCCAGATGGCTCGGGAATAGTTTACATTTAACAAATATAAAACATTTTCCGTATTGATATACAGTTATATCAACACGAGTGGGAATTGGGGAATTGGGGAAATGAGAAATTGTGTGGAATATAGCATAAGGAAATATAAAGAAAGAAATTTTCCGTGTTGACATTGAGTTATATCAACACGGCTCTTAACCAATCAGCGTTCAGAATTTACAAATGCTATATTATAAATATCATACTGTACATGTGGGAAATGGATGTTCGTGTTGACTGTTGCGGACAAAATTCGCTTTAGTACACTAAATGGAACAGTGCGTAGCTGTACACGACTATTGGGGCTCAATTTTTTACTGTTCAGGTTGTGTGGACGGTGCACTGCCCGAGATTGCAAAATAGAATTTACTAAATGCTTTCAAGGTATCGAATATTCCAAATAGAATATATAATATATGATTAAGATATTTAAAATGTACAAATGTTAACACTCGATACGGGAACCCCGCAATCCACAGACGAGAGGTATGTACAGGTATATTTTAAGGGATCCAAGCACAACACAACACGACACGACACAACACAACACAACACAACACAACAAGTAATTATTTTTACACTGACAAGGAAAACAAGCAAGGTTAGTATAAATTTTGCATATCAAATTAGTTTTCGCGCGTTCTGATTGGCTAGTTGTCTAGTAAATTTGACGCATTATTTATACCACCTGACTAGTAAATAATGCTTTTCAAAAAGAATGATTCGGAAAATTTGGTTTCAAAATCGACGTAATATTGAAAAAATCGTCCCCAGTAAAAGAAAAAAGCACAAAATGTTGTATTTAACTTGAAGGGTAGGATTCCTTTATCATTTTACTGTGTCAAAACTTATTTAAAACTCCGAAACATTCACTTCAAACAAATAGCAAAAACTATCCTGACTGTTAGGCAAAACCTTGCAGTAATATTCTTATAAAGCCATTTTGTTTTGTATCCAATAGGTATCTCAATTTGTACGATACTCTTTCTTTTGCTTTGCCATGTTTTCATTGTGCTGTATGGTATCCTGCCGCTGTATTGTGTTTTCGAAACTTGCAAAGTGAAAAGTGTATTAAAACTTTATTTCGAGGCATTGAATTGAATTGATTTAATGATTACTGACTTTGTAAGCCAAAAAGGTTAAATTACACCAGTATTACATAAATTAAGAGAAGTTAAAATTACATAATAATTACATATTTAGGAGTATTTACATTTCTAAAAACTTATTTACTGTTGATCTTTAATATACTTTGAGGTAAAAACGAATTCTTAAAACGTTCAGTTCTACAAGCATAATTATGATGTTTACATATCGGTCTTAGATCATATCCAGATAAAATTGTTTGTGGTAAAAGATCTTTGAGATTTTCATTGTCCATATTCTTCTCAAAGAAATGTTCGCATAATTTTTCTCGGCGATCTCTCAGCGACGTGATGTTAGTCGTGATCAGCGCTTCGTCATACTTTTGCGATGGAAGGATGATTCTCAATGCACGTTTTTGTATTTTTTCAATATCTTCACATAAATATTGTTGGATATTGTAATGCCAGACCTGGCACGCGTACTCCAAAACAGGTCTAATTATGGTAGTATATACAGTAGTCAGTGTGTCAATACACGCGTTGGACCTTTTTAGTAGCCTTAGCATATAGAGTCTCTTGCTAGCTTTTTTAACTATGTTGTTTATATGTTCATTCCACTTCGTGTTATCTTGAACTGTGATTCCAAGGATACGGGCAGATTTCACTCCTTCAATATTAACTTCATCCACTGTTAAAGGGGGAAAGCAATGCCTCTTTTGCATTTTCCAATGTTTAGTTTCATATTATATTACTCGTAGTCCATGCAATTATCGATGTAATTAACCAGTTCTTGAAGGTTGCTGTTACAATCTGGGCCAATGGTTTCAGTAGTGGTGGTGTCGTCAACGTATTTCCATCGGTCTTTCCAATCGGCGAGCAGATCATTTATCATGATTAGGAAGAGGATTGGGCCTAAAACAGTTCCCTGGGGTACTCCACCGTTGAGGATTTGCCATTCTGACACACAATGGGGGCATTTTGACCCGTTGGCTTCGTAGAGTAAGAAAACTTCTTATCCAGTTTGTTATTAATGATGGAACGTCCATATCAGATAATTTACTGAGGAGGATGTTATGATCAATATGATCAAAAGCTTTTGTTAGATATATAGATATAGACGGACAGCGGTCATACGCACGGACATGCGCATTAGATATGTAGATCGGCCATGCTTATGTATTATTCATATTTTGTTAAAAGTATAATCTAAATACACGACAGTGGCGACGAATTTGGGATTGTTATAAGTCCAGAAATGACAACGATTGGAAAAATTGATGTTTTTGATGAAACCCAACGAAGCTGGGAGACGTATGTCGAACGAGTACAATATTTTTTCGCTGCAAACGATGTCGACGACAATCATCAAGTGCCAACTCTGCTGAATTTGATTGGAGGCAAAACGTATTAATTATTAAAGGATTTACTTTTGCCAAAGAAGCCTGCAGGCAAGAAGTTTGATGAAATAGTAAGTACATTACAGAAGCATTTAAATCCCAAACCACTAGAAATAGCCGAACAGTTTCGTTTTTATAAGAGAAATCAGCAAGAAGGGGGGGAGCTTTTTAAGTTATATAGCTGAGTTAAAGAAATTAACCACATATTGCAATTTTGGAAGTAACTTGGAAGAAACCTTGCGCGACAGATTGGTGTGTGGATTAAGTAATCAGCAAATTCAGAAACGTCTCCTTGCAGAGTCGAAATTAAATTCTCCAAAGCTGTTGCCATAGCAGTTGCTATGAAAACAGCCACTCGTGATGCTAGAGAGATCCACAGCGAGTGTAGAGAAGAAAAACCTCTTGGTCTTGACAAACTGACACTGAACAGACCCTCGAATAGATCAGATAGTGGCCCACCTTCCCCTGTAGTGTGTTATCGATGTGGAGCTAATACCCATGTTGCAACTGAGTGTAAATTTAAGAAAGAAGTCTGTCACAAGTGTGGAAATAGAGGTCATATTCAAAAAGCTTGCCGGGCACAACAAACCCAGGGGCCCGGTCGACCCTCGCCCAGATCAAGATACCAAAAATCGACCCATGCCATAGAGAACGAACCAGATGAGTATGGGCACTTGTTGAATAACCTAGAAGTTCATAATGTAAACAAATCAAGCAGTGATATCATATGGGTTGACGTGAAAGTTGAAAATCAAACACTATCCATGGAACTAGACACAGGATCGGCCGTGTCCATTTTGCCATATGACATGTTCTTGGAAAGACTTCGCGACAAGAAGTTAGAGAAAACAACCACTGTATTAAAGACCTATACTGGTGAACTGATCGTTCCTGTTGGTTGCCTTGCCATGCAAGTTGAATACTTAGATCAATCATGTCTATTGCCACTCCATGTAGTCCAGACTAAGGGTCCAGTGTTAATGGGTCGAGATTGGCTTCACAAGCTTCGCCTCAACTGGAAAACCATTACGTTGTTGAAATCCTCAGATCCCAGCCATAGAAACCCTGGCACGACTACACAAGAGAAGCTGAAAAACCTATTGGGTACGTATGCAGAGGTTTTTGAAGACAAGCTGGGGACTTTCAAATCTGCCAAAGCAAGGATAACCCTCAAAGAAGGTAGTCAACCGCAGTTTCGCAAAGCTCGTCAGGTCCCATATTCCTTACGACCGAAAGTGGAGGAAGAACTGAATAGACTTCAGAGCGAAGGTATTTTGTCGAAAGTAGAGTGGAGTGATTGGGAGACACCGATTGTACCTGTGCCGAAACAAGATGGTTCAGTCCGTATTTGTGGTGACTTCAAAGGTACTATTAACCCAACATTACAAGCAGAACAGTATCCTCTGCCTCGAATCGAAGATATTTTTGCTCATTTAGCTGGTGGGAAATGTTTTCCAAGATCGATCGCCGCCAAGCTTACCATCAGATTGAGTTGGAGGAAGAATCCAAGAAGTACCTTACAATTAATACGTTCATGGGTAATACCATTGGTGTTTGGTATTACCTCGGCTCCCGCCATTTGGCAGCGTACCATGGATCAGATTCTGGAAGGAACTTCTGGTATTAGTTGTATCCTAGATGATGATTGTGACGGGTAAAAGCGATGCAGAGCATATGGCTAACTTGGAGGAGGTCCTTCGACGGCTGCACCACCATGGGTTAAGAGCCAATAAATCGAAGTGTGAGTTCTTCAAATAAAAGATCACGTTCTGTGGCCACGACATTAATAGCGAAGGCCTGCACAAGACCACCGACAAGACAGCTGCAATGGTGAATGCCCCTCGCCCCCAGAGTGTTGCAGAGGTACGCTCCTTCCTGGGATTGGTGAATTATTACCACAAATTCCTGCCAAACCTTGCTACAATCCTGCATCCATTGGACCAAATGCCGGAAAGTAACTACCAATGGAACTGGACAGATCAATGCGAAGAAGCCTTTTGCAAAGTTAAAGCAATGATTGTTTCAGATCTGGTGTTTACACATTATGATCCTAACCTTCCCTTACCTTACAACTGGCTTGTGATGCTTCGCCTGTAGGAATTGGAGCGGTACTGCCCCATGTCATGGCAGATGGCACAGAGCGACCGATAGCGTTTGCATCGAGATACCTGTCGAAGGCGGAGTGCAACTACGCACAGATAGATAAAGCGCTGGCTACAGTGTGGGGAGTCAAGAAATTGCACAATTACCTTTTCGGTAGGAACTTTACCTTACTGACTGATCATGAGCCTCTCACTTCAATCTTTCATCCCAGCAAAAGCCTTCCTGCTGTCACTGCTGCTAGATTACAACGCTACGCTTTGTTCTTGGCGGGTTTTGACTATACAATTAGATATAAGAACACTAAGTTACACGGGAATGCGGATGGTTTGTCTCGATTACCTTTGCATAGCGAAACAGAAGAATAGCCAGATCCAGTGGGCCTCTTCTATTCCACGCAGTGTGGGCCTTTGCCAGTCACAGCAGAACAGGTCAAACGAGAAACACAGAGAGAGCCTCTATTGGTGAAGGTCCATGAGTTGGTTATGAGGCAAAGTACCACTACACCCCTGGGAATGGCCAACCACACCTTGGCAGAGAATCCATTTAGATTTTGCTGGGCCGTTCCTAGGACGAATGTTCCTTATCATTGTAGATGCACACTCGAAGTGGCCTGAAGTGGAAATAATGCCATTCACCACATCGACGCAGACCATTGACCGACTCCTAACCATTTTTGCCCGATATGGAGTGCCAGCACAGGTGGTGACCCCGCATTCGACGACTGGAGAATCACCGTCCGTGTTGTTTTGGGGCAGACCGCTACGCACTCGAGGCGATTTGGTGAAACCTGATTTACAAATGAAAGTGATGAACAGGCAAATCGATCAAGCAGGGAGGAAAGGATATTCCCCCACACGTCAGTTATCCATTGGTCAGACTGTCATGGCACGTAACTACAGTGGGAAAGACAAGTGGCTACCAGGCATAGTTCGAGCTCAAACGGGACCCCTTTCATACAAGATAAAAGTTGGTCCAAATCGAATTTGGCGACGTCACATCGACCAACTTCGAGCCTCTAGTGTGAAAGTAAATGACCAGAGTGATGATACGGCTGAACCTCATCCAGAGCTCGGAGAGACTGGCCAGAATATTGCACCAGCAGAAGAAATTGTCGCAGAACCGGATATCGAACTAGCCACGAATCCACCAGTAGTGCAACAAGAAGAAGCCGGTAGGGCTACAACAGGATCTGAACAACGTTCAGATCACATCAACCACCCGAGAGGTGGGGTCTTAACTGTTTGATCCGAAAACTGTTTAAGAAAACTACATAGAGAACTGCTTTATTACTTACTGTTATGGTTAGCATAATTGTTCGAACACGATAGTGAACTTATGAACAATATTTTATGACACATTCCTTAAGAGGAGAGATGGTGTTAGATATATAGATATAGACGGACAGCGGTCATACACACGGACATGCGCATTAGATATGTAGATCGGTCATGCTTATGTATTATTCATATTTTGTTAAAAGTATAATCTAAATACACGACAGCTTTAGAGAAGTCCAATAAAAAAATTCTCACAGCGTTTTTCGGCACATCAGTTTCGTTTAATAAGTGATGGAGAAGACTCAATAATGCATGCGTTGTTGAGGAGTTTTTTAGGGATCCAAATTGTCGTTTATCGATCTTCTCACCAATCAACTCCATCAGCCAGTCTGCGACAAAACGTTCACACGTTTTTGACAAAGTGGCAGTAAGCGAGATGGGACGCAAGTCTTTAGTAATGTCACTCGGCATCTTATTTTTACGGCAGGGATGACGTCGGCTTTTTTCCATACCGCGGGAACAGACGCTTGTTGAAGGGAGGCGTTGAAGATTGAAGTAACAGGAGGAGCCAGCAGGGGCGCATAATCTTTTAGAACCCAATCCGGTATTTCATCTGAGCCAGCTGCTTTCGAAGATGATATTCAAGATAATTTATAATATATGTCTTCTTCCCTAATAATGTACTCGGTTGGAATAGTAGTACAATCGATTTGTAATTGGGTATCAGGGGAAGGGATAGGGCTAAAAGGACGAATATTTCGAGTAACATATACGAAAGCCTCGTTAATTTTTTCAGCAAGTTGCTTTCCAGAGACGACTTGGTCTCCTAGGAGAAGACTTGAAAACGATTTCTTCTAAGGGTAGTCAGCTATTTGTTTCACAGTGTCCCACCATTTGTTAGGATCAGGATTACGTTTCAATTGTTCCAATTTATGTTCCAAGAATGCAGATTTAAGGTTCTTACTTTCTCTATTAGCACGATTACGTAGTCGACGGTACAATTTGTCATTTTTCTGAAAAAATGCCTTTTGTCTGCTTTTAATAAGTTCCTTGTATGCCGGAGTTATCCAAGGCTTATCTCGGTCGTGCATTTTAACTACTTTACATGGAAGGAAGTGGTCTAAGCCGGTATGAATAACATCCTGAAAAAGTTCCAGTTTTTGTTCACACAAATGCAGCCTTGGCACCTCTGTTACCGGGTCTAATTTTTATTTTTTTGCATCCGTTCAATGATTTACATTTTTTTAAAATACATAAAACGGAATTATGGTCGCTGAGTCCAATAGGTGCGATCAATTTAGGAGAGTCACATGTGTCTGATATATTAGTAAGAATAAGATCAATGACAGCATCTTTCCTTGTTGGTTGTTTTACGATTTGTTTCAAAGTAAAATGTCTCAATAAAAATGAGACGGGATATCTGTTAAAATCTCCGAGTAACAATATACCTGCATTTGGGTACTTATTGAGAGCGAGGTCAAGTGCTGTGCTCAGGTGATCTATAAACGCGGTGTTGTCGCTGTATGGAGGTTTATAGGCCACACATACGATCAAACAAGAGAAGCCTCGATTAAGTTTATGAGGTCTTACATAGATCCATAAAGTTTCAAAATTGATGTCATTAAATTCTGTTAGAATTTTGAACGGGATGTCTGATTTAATAAAAGCACAAACTCCACCGCCCAGCTTATCAATTCGGTCACATCTTGTTATTGAATACCCGTCAATACAAACTGCTGCATTCGAGCAATTGTTTTACATTCATTAATTGTTTTACATTCATTTATATTAAAAGTTTATACTAAAACAATTATTCGCCTCATGCTCAGTGATTACGGTGAATATTCACCGGTAATCACTTCACCTTCGGCAAATAATTGTTAACTATTCTTATATATCTTGTGTTGTGGAAAACATCATAGCTATGTATCGTATATTAAAACCGAGCGCGAGGTCTGTACAGAGAAATATCGGACCGAGGTCTTTTTTTGTACAGACCGAGCCCGTAGAGCGAGGTTTGTACAAAAAGTCCGAGGTCTGATATTTCTCTGTACATACCGAGCAAGCGAGGTTAATAAAAAGTTTATTATATGGCATTTATAGGCATTTACACTTGAAACAAACAACAAATGCATGATTTGAAATGCATATTATAAAATAGCCTTTTAAAAACACGGGCGCTGATTGGTCAAAAGCTCAAAAAACCCGTGTTTCTATAACTCGATAGAAACACGGGGAATTTTCACGCGGGTTGCGTGGATTGCGCGGGAGTTTAAAAGACAAAATACAAACAAAATTTAATTTTGAAAAAAGTTGAAAAACGTCCCGAAACGCCGAAGAACCGTTACAAAAAAAGGCAACACTTTGCTAACTTAGAAAGCGAAGACCTAAAGCACAAAGTATAATTGTAGCACACATTGTATCTGTTTGACTGTTTACCAAGGTAAGATATTTTAATTTTACTTTGTCTTTTTAAAAAAATATTTCCTCGCGACGTTTTTAATCACGTTTACTATAGTTTTTAATCATGTTTAAACGTTCACTAACTATTTAAAACAGTGCTTTCTTTGCATGCAAGCATGTACGTTGTTGAGTGAATTATATACTTTATAAAGTAAACCTGTTAAGTGCAGTCTGTTGTTTTGACAGCGATGTACTTGTTTACTTCGCTATGCTTTTATAATTAAGTTTACACGAACGTATATTAAGGTGGAATTAATATTTGAATGAAAGCAATTAAAATCAATAAATTTATCTTTTCTATTGTTTTTAAAAGGCTATTTAATAAAGGAAATAGAAAACATTTTTTCCGTGTTTCACTTCGTGCTCGTGTTCCCACGCAATTTCTCGTTTCTCCCAAACTTTCACGCGTGTTTCTATAACTCTATAACTCTCTATATATATCTTATAAATTAAATTATAATTTTCAATTAGTTTTGCTGTTTTGTTTTAAAATGCATGCGTTTGTTTTTACGTAATGGACCGCCGGTCCATTAAGGGAAAATAATGGACCGCTGAAAGTGCTTCTCAGCCAATCGCCATTTCACCGGAAGTGATGTTTGCCATACAATAATTATTAAATAATGCAAAGTTTTCGATCCGTATATAAGTCCAGATCTTCATTAGTGTTAATAATATTATTATTGATCCGAGCTAGCTTACGTATCGAAAGCTTTACAATAATAAATATACGACACGTGGTGTTTTCCACAAGCCAAGAGATACATGTAAATAAATTCGGTTTCGCATGATATAAAGAATGATCAAGCTTCGGCTTGGTAATTCTTCATATCGCATGCGAAAATTGAATTCAATAATTGTTTTAGAGAAGCAGCAGCCGATTGTAGGAAACCATTTGTGTTGTGACACAATTCCTCACTCATTCGGCAGTCATGCATCATTGGCATGATGTCATAGCGTTTAATATTATTTTTTCATACTGACGTTATGACGTCACTCCGTTGAATTTCTGCCTTAAGAATAGACCTTTCCCCTTATGAGTGAAATTTTGATCTAGATATGCCTGGACAAAAATTTCATCACAGCTTGAAAGAGCATCACAAAATTAGTAATATTCCGAAGTTTCGTTGCGAAATGTTGTAAAATGCGAATAATATAGCATTGCGAAGTTTGCCGTTTTTCAGTCATTTTGCATTACAAACGGGAAATTGCAATCAGATGATCAAACTGATTATCAATTTCCCATTTGTAATACAAAATGACTGAAAAACGGCAAACTTCGCAAGGCTATGTTATCCGCATTTTACAACATTTCGCAACGAAACCTCGGAATATTACTAATTTTGTGATGCTCTTTCAAGCTGTGATGAAATTTTTGTCCAGACTTGTCTAGATCAAAATTTCACTCAAGATAGATAGATAGTTTATTGAAATTTACATCGCAGCCATAAGCTGAATTAAGTAAAATTTACAAGAATTGATAAAAGAGAGGATCTTAAAACATGTTGGAGAATTCCACTATGCATTATATATGTACAAGTTAGAAAATACAACACCTAGATGCTAATTATGCCTAAATTAGGTTACGGTAAAAACTATTTCTGAAATGGTTCATTGTTTAAAACAGTTCTTGAACTGATCGTGTTTATATTTAGATTGCCTAATACTATTGTTAATTATGCCTTAATTGAATTACTGATGATAAAACTATTTCTATAACGGATCGTTTTTACTCTTGGGTTATTGAATTTCGACTTTTTCCGTAAATTAAGCGAGATATTGTTTTTAGCAGGCAGTAGTTCGTGTAATTTGTGTGCATCATCGTTAGTAATCTGTTGGCGCCGTAGGTTTTGTTAGTAATCTGTTGGCGCCGTAGGAATAGGGAAGTTAGACCTGATAATAGTAGGGCATCTTCGTAAGATTCTGTGGGGTAGATGATTCGCATTGCTCGTCTTTGAATAGTTTCGAGATCACTCGAAAGATACGTTGGGAGACCATCGTGATACACTGGGCAAGCATATTCAATTAAAGATCTGATGCAGGATTTAAAAAATTGTACCAATTCCAAACAACCCACTTTGGCGCGCTTTAACTGAGTTAGGAAGTACAATCTTTTTGAAGATTTTTTAACGAGTTCGCTAACATGATAATTTCATTTTAAGTTGTCGGATACATTCAGGCCCAGAATTTTGGCATGTGGGACATATTTATCGTAACGGGTGGAAAGACTTTTTCCGATTTCGTAAAACTAATTCTCATTTCTTTACATTTGCGCTCATTCAGCACGAACTTTTCGGTTTTGGACTTGCGTACGAACTCATCTACGGTTGATTGGATATGACTTACTTCGTCTTTTTTAACAGTTTCGGAGATGTTTGAGTCGTCCACATATTTCCACATCACATCATTAGAGACATTTAAATCGTTAATCATGACTAAAAACAGCCATGGGCCCAATTTTGTTCCTTGCGGTACACCCGCGGGGACCGAGCCCCACTCCGAAACACAATCTTGGCAGAGTTTAACTCTTTGTTTGCGGTTCAACAAGAAATCTATTATCCAATTGACAACATTATTTGGAATTTCGTACGACACTAGTTTCTGAATTAAAATATCATGATCGATCAGATCGAAGGCCTTTTTGAAGTCGAACAATACGATCCTCACTGTTGCACTATTACCATCGGTGTCACAGTTCCATTTATGTAGCATGCTAATAAGAGCATAGGTGGTATTCAAGCCAGGTAATGTACCGAACTGTTGTGGGTCAACTTTTTTCAATACAGCTGGTTTTACAAAACATTCAACTACGTATTCCTCAGCGACCTTAGAGAGTACTGGAGTCAAAGAGATTGGTCTTAGATCTTTATTTACGTCATTGACAGGTTTTTGCTTGGGTATTGGTACTATATCGGCTTCCTTCCATGAAGGAGGTAAGCGAGACTCCAAGAATGAACAGTTAATAATCGACATTACTGGTCGTGCAAAAATATCGGCGTTCTCTTTTAAAAGCCAGCAGGGAATACCATCTGGCCCAGTTGCTTTGGTCGGATTTAGTGCTAACAGTTTCTGAAAAACTGATTGCTCTGTGACGGTAAATGGGGGTTCTTTATCGGTGGCAAGACGGACGTTGGGAGATAATGGAGAAAAGTCACTCATTGAGGCAAGGAATGCGTTGTTAATAACATTGGCAATATTAAGTGGAGGCGGTTCGACTGGGTCACAAACAACATGTTGTAGAATTGAAGTTGTACTGTCACTTGACACTGCAGACATCCCACTAAGTTTCTTAATTTCCTTCCACCAACCGGAAGGATCACATTATTTCAATTGTTTAACTCTTGAATCGTAATATTTTGCACGGCTTGACTTCCTCTCTCGATTAACTTGATTCCTAAGTAATCGGAAGGTAACCATGTCACCCAAGGACAAGGCTTCCTGGCGCGCACGTATCAACTTTTTAAGGTTTTCATTGAGCCATGGGGGCTCGTTAGCTATAATCGTTTTCCTCTTCATTGGAAGAAGGGAATTCATACCTGTGCTAACGATTTTTCCAACATCGTAGTTTTTTCCTCACAAGAGATCTTATTATCTATCAAGGTTTGAATGTCAACAGCTTCCAAATATGTTCTCATTGCTAAACGTTTCGTTGGTCTAATGTCCCTTGTTTTGATGCTTGTTTTGGACTTGGATGTTGTTGTTCGGGAGAGCGGTAAAACTTTAACCGTTACGTGATCAGAAAGACCGAGGGGAGAGAGTTTAATGGGGGAAGCATAATAGTCTTTCAAATTAGTTAGGATGAGGTCCAAGGTGTTCCGGCCACGTGTGGGAAAGTTCACAGTTTGCTTAAGCCTAAAGTTACGTTTGATTCTAGAGACATTTAAGTTGTTAAAGTCTCCAAGCAGGATGACACCACTATTGGGAAAACGAGATTCGATTGTTGACGTGGTTCCAATAATTACACTGGCCTGTAGGCCAAGTGTCTTAAATCCCTCTTTTTCTGTCTTTTCCTGTTTTTTTCGTAGTCGAGAAATCGAGTTTGCGTTAGCTCATCGCAGGCTCAGGGTGCAACGACTAAGCCAAAATGCCATCGATCCCCTCGGTTCCATGATTTACATAGTATAGTAATAAGTCCGTATTTATGTACGTAATATCCGACTCATGCCATGCTTGTGGTGCATTTTTCGTTTATTAGCCCATACACTTGTACGCACGCGCACAATTCCGAACTCCAATGGCGGCTTTTCACAGAGTGATCAAACACAGTTTCGTTGAATTTTCAAAGAATTGTGCCGGTTTCCTATGGATTTTACGTTGTGTCGTACTCTGGACTTTCTTGCGTGTTGAATTAATGTGTTTTTCTTTGTGTAACGACTCGAAAATTTAGACCCAGCGAATTTATACAATATATAGAAGGATATTTAAACAAGGACAAGTTAAAGGTTTGACAGTTTGACTTTTAATTAATAAACAACTATAAATATACGTCGTGGACTCATAACATCCGTTGTGTACTTGTGTTAATTTTTGCATCGCACTCTGGACTTTCTTGCCTGTTGAATTAATGTTTTTCTTTTTGTATTAAATTAAACGACTCGAAAACCCCAAAATTTCATAAATTTGTACGCAGCGAATTTATACATTATATTGGAATATAAACAAGGACAAACTCTCCGAATTCCTTACGATAGTTTTAGTCAAATGTCGACAATATACCTTTAAATACATGTATTAAAATCCGCGCAGTACTAGAATTAAGAGAATTAGCGTAGCGCTGGCCGCTTAGCCTGTGTACAGCCGTAAATTCTCACAGGCTATGGCCGCTGGGTGCGGAAATTTTAGTACTGCGCGAAATATAATCCGCGCGAAAAGCTTTGTGGTAGCTATACTAAAGATAAAGCGTGCGTTCAAAATACCAACAAGAACTAGAACCATTATTGTATGGTTCTCATTTGCTAGACTTGCCACAAGTCGACCTCGAAGAAACGCATTTCGTTCGAGGTCGACTTGTGGCAAGTCTACTCATTTGCCTAATACAATAACATCAGTTCGACGCGAATTTTAATACAAGTATGGTATCATATTTCATAATATAACAAACAATGTAAACGTACTAGCCATACATTTTGGAATTTTGCCGAACATAACTTCGGCCCCTTTGGACATATCTTTTTCGTAATGATATTATTGGAACCAGAATCGAAAACACTATTTATAGTGTTATTTTCAAGCTTGTGTCTTGAGATTGTCATCTTTTATTTCGGTATTTACAGAATATTTATATTTTTAGCGTGGCCCATGGAACGCACAGTGAATGAACGTGCTGTTTAGGAAAAACCGGAAATCGATTCTGTAGGTCGGCATGATTTGCACGTTCATTGATCGAGCTATAAACGTGCGTGCGAGTAAAAACCCGATATTCTGAAAAATTCTAAATAAATATTCCTACTCTGTGCCGTATTCAAACGAAACTTTGTATATGAAAGCGCTTGAATACAAGATGTATTTTACTCACATTGACTCTGAGCAAATTCTGAAGAGTCACTAAAGAATACTAAAGCAGGGTGCATTGCCTGTTAATGGGTTAATAAGAGACATTGGCAGATGTGTTTGTTAACCCATTTACTGACAGTACTCTGCCACTAACAAGTAAAATCGTCTGGCGTTACAGTGTAAATTGGTCTGGCGTTAGCCAGAGTTACTAAAGTAGTGTGCATTGGCAGCTAATAGGTACATGTAATAGACCTTAATATCCACTTTTGACCCAATGGCTTCATTTTCATGTTGGCTATTTACTCGTATTCCGTGCACACAATTTAAGAATGAGTTTGTGAACGGGCTTAAATGATGAACGAGAAGGAAACATTGGGGATATAACCAAGAATTGTGTAGAAGTATAAATTTTTGCATAATTGCATTCAGTTCATACGCCAAAAAGGCAGCACTTTCCTTGCGATAGTAACTCCTAGTTATTGACTTGTACCATTAACGTCTCCCGAAAAGGTCCTTTATTTTTTAAAAAAAATTCCATAAAATTTGCTTGCGGTTTAAGATTTGTATTCCTGCCTTTTGCACCATAGCACGTATCTCGTTATTTTCAGGCCAGTGTGAACGCCTGAGCAGGCGTCTTGTTATGCATGGAATTCCCCTTGGAAGACGAGTAGGGCGAATATGAACCCAGACGATTTCAAAATTGCTGTCTAAAAGGTCTTGTACAATGTTGTATTGAATATTATTCCTAACGTACATACAGACTCCCCCGTGTTGACTGTTAATTCTGTCAAGGCGAACCAACCTAAATCCTGACACATTAACAACGTTATCATCGATATGATCTCTGAGCCACGTTTCGGTAATACAAGCTATTTCTACATCACTATTGAGGGTAACTTCGCGTAATTCATCTATTTTGGGCACCAATGACATAACATTAGATAGCATTAGGGAGGGAACGAACGTATGTTGGGAACCCGGCAAGTGTTTAATAGGAATTTTAATTAAATTATTTGGCCGGATGGAGTCATGTCGATATCGCACATTATATTTCTTATTAATTCGTTTCGAGATTATAACAGGAATTGTGCTTACTGTCTCATTGTCACACGAACAATTGTCAGGTAAACATGGAGTGGAGCTCTGTTTCTGACTTCAAGTGGGAAAGGTCTATTAGGGACTCAAGGGGAAAGGTCTGACTTCAAGTGGGAAAGGTCTATTAGGGACTCAAGGGGAAAGGTCTATTAGGGAATTCATTACGGCCTACGGAGGAGGTAGCCTCAACTGGGCATCCCAATAGCTCAGTGGTTGGAGCGGTGGTACATCAAACGATTTTCAAGGTACATTAACAATAGGATATAAATTATACTACTTTAACGCTTACACTTTCTGACTTCAAGTCGTAAACCCAGTGCTTGAAATAAATATGGGTAGGACCGGTAGACCGCAGGACAGAACCATCAGGGAGCATCACTTCAGCGATTAAATATTTCTTGTAGTAAAATCTATATAAATAAAGACTGGATTTCGGACATACAAAATACCATTGCAGCTACTGTTCTATCAAGACAGCCTTCCCAGATAACACTACACAACGATAACTTGTAAGCACGCGATGATTGGTCAAAATAACTATGTTGGTGTCCACACTACAACGAAAATGATAAAGTCGCACGATAACGATAAATTTTTTGACCAATCAGCGCGCGTATACAAGTTATCGTATCGTTATCGTTGTGTACTGTGACCGGGCCGATACAGATGATGGTCAATTATAGTTTGATACTGAAGTATATTGTTTATTGCTACTTACAATGGAACCCTGCGTTCGAGATTTTAAAACAATGAGGGGTGCTTACAGTAGTATATTTAGGTCTAGAATACCTGTAGAATACATTTTCTGAATAAAAGACTTTGATCAATTCCCCATCCATAAATTCACCTGAGCTAATCTTTTCCGCATTCTGCAAGGGCAAAAAAATTATTTCAAACAAATTTTTCGTGTGCTGAATAACATATTTCGCGGTGAACAATCGACACTTATTTAATTACTGAAACCAAACAATAGCGACGGCAACATGTTTTCGGCGGTTGAGGGATAATTTTAAACATGCATACTGCTTCACGAGGTCACAGTTACAATAGAAGTGAGTCATCACCATAAAGTTTACCAAAGTATCAAAAAGAAAACAACCAGGACTGGTTTTCTCCAAAGCTGGATTAAGGCTAACTCTGATGGGTTAAAACGTAACCCGCTGCTTTGGTTTGGGTACGTTCTCCCATTTGCTTAATTCAGGACTTTAGAAAAAACTATTCTGTTGATCCAGGAAAGACCTCGGAAAAGATATCTCCAAGTTTATAAACAAGTTGTTGGGAAGATTGCTTTGAAGTTTTTCGTTAACACAAGATTAAACCGTAACCGGCTTTCGAAGTCGGTCAATTTTGTGCAACCACTGCTATAGTGTCCTGTGACGTATAGATGGGTTTCACTCAAGCCTTATACATAGGGAAACGCTTGGTGGTCAACATTACACATATTGCCGCTTTATTACTTGTGTAAGCAAGTAAATTTCATTAAATTGCATATATTTGATACCAAACACAAGATCAATACTTATATAATGAATATTTAACTCGATCCGATAAATGTGTTTCCATTTGGAGTAACCACCAAGCGCTAAACGTATCACGTGACTGAATTACTGAAACCCAGCTATAGTCAGAAGCGGCAGGAACACTGGGGATATTAATGATGTTTGGGGCTATTATAGGTACTGTAACGTTGTTGTTCTAGTTGACACGCTGTATTTGAAAGCAAAGCGAGAGTATATGAAGGATTTTGTGCGTGTTTTACACATTAGAGACCCTACGATTTTAGGACGGCAACGCGACGGCAACGGCTACCAATACAATAGATCATTGAAAAGAATTGAGTAATTACAATATATGAATAATCTTCGCTCTGAATGTCTTCGCTCAGTTTACAACGCCAAATCACAAATTTTCACGTCTTGATACAACGGCTGCATTCTAAGCCACAACAAGTGCAACTTCAAACTGGGTTTAGCAGAACTCTTCCCAACCATAAAACCCAGAGGAGGAGTGAAGACTATACCGGCATGCAACGCGGTCAGGCGCGGTTTTTTACATATTACCGATTTCTCGCTCTGCGCCGTCATTGTTCGGTCGGCTCTCGCTGTGTTTACACCTCGAGGATTCGAGCGATTCGGAAAGATTTATAGAAAAAAATTGTAAAATGGTAAATTTTTGCACTATTCGTGGAAAGAAAGCTTCGTTTTTGGGTGGACACGGGCTTCTGTTTGTTCACTGTGTGTCAAAACAGCCATTAAACTTGATTCCGGAAGGACTACCGTGTGATGAACTTGAAATGTCGTGAGGTTCATGTTTATATAGTTTTACGGAATACAGATAGTTTGAAGAATAGTCCTTTGTCCAGCTTTATACTGATCAACCAGTTATTTATGCTCAAATGATCAACCAGTTGTCTATTATTTTACTCTGCCTAACACCAGATTATTTTACTGTTCAACACTAGACTTATTACTCATCAGGGGGAGAGTGCTACCACTCAATGGGTTAAAAAAAAACATTCAAACAAAATGTTTGGCAGAAGATGCAAAATTGTTTATTGGTGTCTGGTGTGATACTGATATTTCTTTTATCTGTAAGGATAGAACTGGGGAGTTTCTTGTGGTAGTCTTGTTTTCCTGTACTGCATGTGTTTTCCTCGCTTCCCTGATTCTATCATAAGTATTGTATCCCATGGACACCATCTTATCAGTTCTGCAGTTTTTTGACAATCTACCGTAAACCTCCGACTATAAGCCCTGGGCTTATATTCTTTCGTAAACAATTTTTGATGGGCTTACACAAGGGGGCTTATACATGGACAATCTTTTGTGTTAGTAATAAACAAGTCAGTCATAAACAGGAAAATAAACATGTATTAATAACACACTTTGATTAACATTGTAAGCTATAAAGACAATGAGGGGGGCTTATAATCAGGGTGGGGCTTATATTTGGAATGAGGTGAGCGTTAGTACATGTGGTGGGCTTATACATGGGGGGGGGGGCTTATACACAGGGGCTTATATTCGGAGGTTCACAGTATGTATGGTTTTCAGTGTAGTGTTCCCTTGCTCATCACAAATTAATAAAAAGATCACACACTACATAATTGATGTTGATAAAATTGATTTATTTTAAATCAAAAAAATATTAACATAATATTACTGTACTTAAAGATAATTAAAATGTTTTTAAAAATAAAATTTTATGCGCAAAAGTAAAGAGAAGTTTTTAAAATGTTGCATCACATTGATTTCACCAGTACACATGAATGATATATGATGAAGTGTATGAAAGGTGATGCTTTTGCTCTAGAGATATTACATAATTCGTAAGCCTCTTCAATCATAATCATTTGTATGATTGTCTGCAACAGATATGAATTCAATGAATGCTTTATCTTCTTCAAAATGTGTCCATTTATGAAGTTTTACTGGGAATTTCTTTGGAGGAGCCGGTTTAATCTCTCTGATAGGAAACTACAAAACAAACAGCAAAAGTGAGAGGGGCAATGTCAGTGCCAGGCTGCCTACCAGCACAATTAGACAACAACAACAAAGAAGTTTGTGTACTATAGGTTTTCTGGAATGCCACTCCCAGCACTGAAAAATAATATTGGCGTACGGGTGGATAGAAATTGCCCGACATTGTCATGAGTTTATTGATAGATGAACAAGAGGTATAAAATAGGAGGAACACATCTCCTATACAGACTTGCAGAAATACTAAACACTGACTGGAGGGGTTGCAACGCCCCGCCTCATATGCCTATGGACAGAAATTCTCCCAGGCAAAAAAGCATTAAAATACAATGTTACTGTTACTATGATAATAACTTTTAGCATATTATTTAACATATTGTCTTATTAAAAATATACAATTATGTTTTTGTGTAGTCGTACTGTATTTTATGAATTATGTTTGTAAAAACCTTTGTGCTTTTACACCTTGGCATTGGTGATGTTCCAGGACTCTGAAACAAAGTTCGGCTTGATGTTGAATTCTTCAAACGAGAAATT
>CACRXK020000192.1:0-97500 GCA_902702795.2 Paramuricea clavata | reverse complement strand
ATAAAATTACATCAGTGAATTCAGGAATGTTTACTCTTTATATTGACACTTTAAAACATGAATTTACTCCATAAAACCGAAGAGTTATCGCGGTTTGAAAATGAGCTATTTTTGCTATTGTCGATAATTCGCAAAAATAGCTCATTTTCAAACCGCGTTAACTCTTCGGTTTTATGGAGTAAATTCATGTTTTAAATTGTCAATATAAAGAGTAAACATTCCGGAATTCACTGATGCGATTTTATTTTAGTTTCCTTGTAAAAAAGTACAATTTACTCCAGAATATTTCAAGGCCACTTTTCCAACACCCAAAACATGCATAAATACAATCGGAATTTAACATAAGTAAAATGCGATATATGTACAAAATTATTCAAAACTTCTTTTATTAATTAACTAAACAAAAAGGTTATCGAAACATACCTTTGAGAAAACGAGATCTTCACGGCAAAAATCGCAATATATTTCAACAGTTTTAATCGAACGGCGCGTTGAGAATAAATAGCTTGAATAATAATGACCGCACTGATTCGCGCGTTGCATTTCGGGAAGATCCTCATTCCTCCTCTGGAATAACTTAACGTATTTAAAAAGTCTATGATTGTCCACACTGACTAATCCTGCTGAACTGTTTTTAAAATCAAAATTAAATATTTTTGTTAAGATTGCAAATGAGATCCTTAAATCCATAGATGTTCGGAAATACAGAGCATAAATGCATAATTATATGAAACGCTGAAACAAGATAAAGTATCGATTTATTAAGGACGTCATTTTAATAATTTTGATTCTCCTTCATGGAAAAGTAGTCAGATTTTGTTTAATAGTGTTTTTAATAAATTCTCGATTTTCTAATGTAGAAGGGGGGCTCCCCCCCCAAAGCTTGAAGATGGGGGCTCCGCCCCCAAGCGACCCCTCCACACTTCTACAGCACTGTTTAAAGGGTTTGAAAATTGCCAATTTAAATGTTAATAGTCTTCTAAAACATATTGAAGAGATTTGCCTTTTGTTGTCTGATACTCCCTTTGATATTTTAGCCATTAATGAATCTAAACGCGATTCTTCAATTACGGACTATGAAATTCATGTTCATAATTATTCAATAGTTCGTCTAGATCGCAATAGATGCTGGGGTGGTGTGGCTCTTTATATTAAAAATACTTTACCGCCAGTATCTTGAAAGAAAGAATTTAGTATCTGACAATGTAGAAATGATATGTGTGGAGATTACTAAGCAACATAGTAGGCCTTTCTTGGTAACTACGTAGTATCGACCACCTAACTCTGACCAAGATATATTTAATAATTTCGAAATGTTTTTCTTCAAAAGTGCATGACTTGGAAAATAAGGAAATTATTACAGTAGGGGATTTAAATTGCGTTGTAAATAAATTAACTCCGGACACGCATACTCGTAAGTTGCAAACATTATGCTCCTTATATATCAATTATCCCAAGTTATTAACGAACCTACCATGCAGAGTTAGCGAGACAACAACTATGTTATAAACTCAGAATATCAGTTTCACAATTGTATTTTGACACGTACTTCACCGATTACATTATACAGTACTAATATATCTAAGTCTAAAATAACGTTCTATTTTCATGGGTTTTTAGTGTGGAGTTTCACTTCACACTATTGTGATGGCTGGCGAATTCACACGAATCAGTCAGTCAGGGAGTAAACTTTCCGGGGGGTGTATACGATTTATGTTCGTAGTGATTTATTGTACTTAGTCAGTACTTTGAAGGTTATTTAGGCAATTTCAGTTATAACTTATTTACATATTCTGTTATCCTTTTGCCAAGTTCACAAAAATTTCGAGGAATCGCTTTCGTTATTGTATTTTTTTGTAAATTTTAGAACATTCGCTTCTCATGTTGTGTAAAGGATCTTTACCCCGGAACACCCAATTTTTTCTTTAGTAGCGCAAATGCGCATGCGCTATCAAGCCGTAGATCACGATGGCGTGACGATATGCTAGGAAGGGGTGACAGTGTTGTTTTCAGATGTATAAAGATTTCAGACGTGAATATTGAGTAAATCTTTGAAAATCTACGCAATATATGAATTGATCTTATGCATTACGGGCGTTCAATTAAGTGCCGATAATATTTAGACGGTATATTCATTATACAGAGCTAGGAAGGAGCTAGACCGCCTAGACAGTGCAGTCAAGTGTGTAAACATTTCAGACGTAAATATTGAGTCGAATATCTTGATTCTAGGCATTCATTTAAGTGCCGATATTATTTTCACGGTATTCTCATTATACAGAGGTACAGTACGTGCAGGCAGAAGCGAGACAGTGTTGTTTTCAAGTATATAAACATTTCAGACATGAATATTGAGAAAATCTTTGAGATTCTACGCAATAATAGTAATACAATATATAAATTGATGTTATGCATTACCGTCGATATTATTTGGACCGTGTATTCATTATACATTCTCATTGACTGTATAAGGTGCTACATCACAGAATAGATGGCTATACTCGGTACAAAGAGCGAAAAATTGCATCAGATTTGTATCAGATCAATAAAGCATAAACAACTATTAAACAGAAGCGGGTAAACGTTTGTACGGCGTTTACGAAGAAAAAAACTTACTGTAGTATTATGTACACAGAACTGTATCAAAGTTTGTCAAAAATGTTTTAAACACTGCTATAACTATGTGAAACTATTGAAATCTAAAGTGATATTTATATTCAACACATGCGAAAAGCTGAAAATAGACACACGTCACACTGGGAAAAGTCAAAGGTCAATAAAACTTGTTATTGTGAACCACACCCTGCACCCGTTCCGCACGTTATCAACAATATAGTATTGTAATTGTTAAGCTTAACAACACAATAAGTTATCAACAATATAGTATTGTAATTGTTAAGCTTAACAACACAATAAGTTATTGGGTTGTTACTGGAAAGAAAACCGCAAGGATTGCACAAAAGTTTTAGTTATAAGTGTAACTGTCTTGGGATGGAGGCGGAGAGGTGGCGGGTGGGTAAATCCCGGCAGCTTTATTCCCGGGTTAGGGTTTAGGGGTTAGTGGTTAGGGGGTGGGGGTTAGGGCTTAGGGTTAGGGTGGGGGTTAAGGTTAACAACCCAATACTTATTGGGTTGTTAAGCTTAACAATTACAATACTATATTGTTGTGAAACATGTCACAATTAAGTTAAAATGCGGAAGCGGGTGGAGCGGATCCACGGAACGGATATGTGGATAAAATACGGAACGGGTGAG
The DNA here is from genome assembly GCA_902702795.2 of Paramuricea clavata. Taxonomy (NCBI): domain Eukaryota; kingdom Metazoa; phylum Cnidaria; class Anthozoa; order Malacalcyonacea; family Plexauridae; genus Paramuricea; species Paramuricea clavata. The sequence continues at coordinate 94,245 of CACRXK020000192.1, read as the reverse complement.
GATAAAATGCGTCTTTTAATGATGTAACGACGTAGTGCTTATTATTCATAACATATCCTATACAGCTATTTCAATTATAGTTTATTAGATAAATTTAGCATAGCAGTAGCCTCGTGGGGATGCTTTTAGCGACAGCTGCAAATGCAAATGAAAATTTAGAATATGCAAAATTTGGTTGTTGGTGACACAATAAATAGATGAATTGCATCAGTTTCACAAGGCACGTTTCTGATGTGTTAGGCTTGTTTCAAACGTCCCGCTACTCGTGTGCCGAGCGTATTAAAAGCAATAAATAATGAGATGAAATGCCTTTGGTAACTGTTTATTTTGTAGTGTAAGCCATCAAGCTTTTCTAGGTTGTCGGCGACCCTATATAGTTCTTGCAGTGTCTTTTTAAATTTGAAACTTCACACTATCCTTGGATCCCTAGTTATTATATCATTTTTGATATTTATCATGACTAAACCTTTAAACAAAGATACGTTCATGAAGTTATGGAAGGAAGAACTCTTACCTACTATTCTTGACCGTATTCGCGACGAAATTAAACCAATTCGAGATAATATTCAAGCTGTAAAAGCAAAATGCGATCAAATTGAAAGCAGTCAAGCGCTTCTTGCAGAAAAGTACGATAGCATGCTGGAATCGTTGCAGAGTACAAAGAAGCAAGTTTCGGAATTGGATCAATCGTTAAAGCAAAAAGTAAAGAAAATTGATGATCTTGAGAAGGTTTTAAAAGAGCAAGATGTTAAACTAGACGAGATGCATCAATATTCTCGGCGAGATTGTATAGAAATTACAGGCATTCCAGTAACCTCTAATGACAACCCGAAGCAGTTAACCGTAGAGTTGGGAGAATTGATGGGTATAGCAAACATTTCTGAACATCATATATCAATAGCTCATAGACTACCATCTACGAGAAATGTTAAGGATCGGTTGATAGCTAAGTTTGTGCATCGGGAAATGAGAGATGAGTTTTATCGAAGAAGAGGCAGATTAGCCGGAAAAACATCAAATGACCTGCCGCTGATATCACGGGAATACGATCAAAGTACTACGTCTACAAGACCTAATAAAATTCACATTAATGAGTCCCTGACTGCATACCGAGAGCGACTGTTCGGAAAAATTAATCACTTTAAGAGGGATAAACATTTTAAGTATATCTGGACAGCGAATGGAAAAATACTTCTTCGTGAATCCGATTCCTCACCAATTCACGTGTTTACAAGAGTTGAAGAATTCCACGAGTTCGAAAATAACTATACATCTAACTTACACAGATAAGTGGTTGTTTACCTTTTATATATGGTTTAATGGCTAATGTTGCGTGTAATATAGGACAAATGCAGAACCTTCCGTTTTTTAATTTAACCAACACTGAATTTAATAATGTTGTCTCTAGTATGTCACTTGAAAATTATCCAGATTTAGACCTTTGTCAGTGCATTCCTAATCCTGATAAATCTGATGATAATGACTCTGATAATATGCTCACTTCTCCTATGTCTAATTATTATTCAATCGATAAGATAAACCATGTTTTTGAAAATGTAGGGTCTAAGGCGCTATCGTTATTTCACTGTAATATTAGAAGTATTTCAAAAAACTTGAACCTGTTAAAAGAAATGCGCTACTTAATCTCAAAAAACTAGATGTTATAGCTATTACGGAAACACGACTAAATAAAAATAGTGCGATTAATGTTGATATGTTAGGATATAACTTTTTCCATGTTGATTCATTAACCAGTGCAGGTGGTGCCGCTCTATATGTTTCAGAAGAATTAAAATGTCTAAGTAGGCCAGATTTACAAATTGATATTGACCAGGTTGAATCCTGCTGGGTTGAAATTGAAACTGAAAAAGGTAAAAATATAATAATGGTGGGAAATTTGTCTGAGCATGCGCGAGTAAAATGAGCCACGCAGTTGCGTGGAATACGCAACGCGTGTTTACAAAAAGGCACAATCGTGTAAATATTGCCAAATGTTTGTACAAAATAAATTACTGTTTTATGTTGAAAGAGTAGACATGATCTAAATTAATCATACAGAATTTTTTAGTGACGTTCTATTTCAGTACCCTGCCATTGTCTCTGGTGGGCTGTCCGTGTGCATTCGATCTGAAACAGTTGCTACTTTGCTGTCGAAGAATTTCGAATGTTTACATGAATATAGAGGCAAGTCATGCATTTTACAACCTCTTAAACTGTATGAGCCCCTATTTTTACGCTTATACCTAAGATATCAAATAAAAGTACATGAAACAGAGAACATTTGTAGAAAGTTTTATCGTGAGGCCACGGCCAGTTTTTAAAATATCTTTATTTCTGTTCCGGTCATCACCAAAATTACACAAAAGCCGGGCTTGAATATACAACAAATTTTGAATCTCATCAAGCACAAAAATACTTAACGTGTAACCAAAATATGCTCATGAAATGGAAATTAATAGCTAAATTTTCAAACTAGACCCTTCTCGAAGCGGTTTTCATGAACGAAGTTCACATTTCGGCCTTTGATTCTTGGCAAAAATTTGACCACAACACGTGCGAAGCAACTGGGTCTCAAAGACTGAACTAAAACATTGTGAGCCCCTATTTTCCTGACGATATGTTTGATACCTACAAACGCCGAAAAGTTTTTTCTTTTCATTTAGCAATATTTGAAATTGAGGCCACGCGCTATTTTTGAGAAAATGCAGTTCAAAGTCAAGCTATTTTTACATATTTTCAAAATTTGTCAAATTTCGCGAGCTTGTATTTTAAACTTAGACAGCTGAAGTTACATTATGAAACATAGGATGGAAAATTTGAGGCATATAAAGTTAATTTCAACTTACATTTCATTCCCAAATCACGTCTTTCTTCGTTTATTACGGTTTTAAACAAGCCATAGATCGACGTATACGGTATTTACTCCCATGTTCACGTCGCCATATTAACTTCTTCCAATCACTCGATTACAAAACAATCATCCGAAAACAAAGAATTCATGATCGACTTTTAAAAGAATAACCAATAATTTGCAAATCGTTGAATGGAAAGCAAAAAATCGTCAGCTAAAACAGCTTCTTGCTAACTTTCTGCTTAGTTTTGAATGTAAATGCAATGAGCTTTGTTTCTGTCCGCAATTTTTTGGTCAGCGACGACAAATTTCCCACCTGTTGATGAAATGCTCAAATACTTAAATGAATGTAAATATCAAGTTTACTTATTAGGTGATATAAATATTGAGTTTTTTCAATTTACTAAACACCATCCTACAGAAGCATATCAGAAGCATATATATATATAATACTAATAATTCTTTACCAATCATAACCAAACCCACTCGATTAACTGATCACTCGAAAACTCTTATCGACCATATTATATACCAATGCCCCTCTTGATAATATCACATCTGGGATTGGGCTTTTTGATCTATCTGACCATTTACCTGTCTTTTGTTTAATTAATGTGGAACTAAAAAGAATTAAGGAAAGGCATTACTACAGGGACTACAGTGCCTTCAATAAAGAAGCATACCTAAATGATATAAATTTGATTAACTGGAGTAGTATTTCAAATGGTGATACTCCATCTGGTCTAAATACTGTAACTGCTAGAGTCACGGGTATATTGACTTCCGTTATAAATAAACATGCTCCAATAAAGTTGGCCTCGCGCAGTAAAAATAAGCAGCTAACTAAGCCATGGATAACGAATGGTATACTTAAATCTATTAAAATGAAACAAAAGATGTATTATACGCATTTCTATTCCAATAATACAATTAAAATGCGCGCTTATAAAACTTTTGCCAATAAGTTAAATGTAATTAAAATAAAAGTAAAATGATGTATTATAAAAGTAATTTTGAAATGTGTAAAAATAACTTAAAGGCTACTTGGAAATTAATTGGAACCATTATTAAAAGAAAGGCCAAGGCTCAGCAATTACCAACAAGTCTTATAAGGAATAATAAGACATTTTCAAATACTTACGACATAGCTAATGAGTTTAATGAACATTTTGCTAATGTAGGACAAGTGTAAATGGTAATCCAACTAGCCTTATTGATAATTCCCCAACTTCTAGTTTTGTTATGTCTCCAGTTCTTCCATCTAAGGTAATGAAACTTTTTAATGATTTCAATGAAAATAAAGCATCGTTAAATATTCCAAATAAACTTATTAAGATAGCAAGTAGCCAACTTGCAATACCCTTTTCATACATATATAATCAATCAATTAGAATGGGTATTGTTCCTGATTTGATTAAAATATCTAGAATTACCCCTATTTACAAATCGGGTGTCCTAACAGATCCTAATAACTATAGGCCAATTTCTATTCTATCCCCCCATTCAGTAAAACTCTTGAACGTATTGTCTACGATCAACTGTTGCATTTTCTTGAAAAAAACAATATTCTCTTTGAACATCAGTTCGGCTTTCGGAAAGGGTATTCTACTGAACAGGCTATTTTTGAAATTACTGAAAATTTAAATAACGCTATTGATAATAAGTTGATTACCTGTGCCTGTGGTTTATTTTTAGATTTCTCGAAAGCATTTGATACTGTTAATCATCAAATTCTAGCTTCCAAATTAATGAAATATGGAATTCGTGGGAATCAATTATTATGGTTTAAAAGCTATTTAGAAAACAGAAGGCAATACGTTAAAATAGGGCAAACAGAATCTGAGATGCTTACTACGACCTGCGGTGTCCCGCAAGGTTCCACCCTAGGGCCACTATTATTTTTGCTTTATATAAATGATATGCATAAGTGCTCCAAAAAACTCTCTTTCCGCATCTTTGCTGATGATACAAATGTTTTCTTCTCCTCGAAAGATGTTAGCGAACTGGAGACTGTTATGAACGAGGAGTTTAAATTATTGTTAAATTATTGTAGTATTAATAAACTATCAGTTAATTAATTTTAAGAAAACTCACTTCATGATTATAACATCAAAAAGAAAGAATATGCCTGTAATAAAAATTGCTAACGTCAAACAAAAAAGTTATATAAAGTACTTAGGAATCTTCTTAGATGAGCATCTTAGTTGGGAGTATCAAATAAAACATGTAAATAATAAAATTGCTAAAAATGCAGGTATAATAACTAAACTATCTTGATCTCTCTATGCTAAAGCAACTCTATTACACCCTTGTCTATCCGTATTTCAATTATGGAATTATGAGCTGGGGGAATACATATACATCAAAGATGAACAAGATAAGAACAAAACAAAATAAGGTTATCAGAAGTTTTTTTTTGCTCATTCTAGGGAAAATGTAACTTCGTATTTTAAACTTCTTGGGATTCTGAAATTCGATAATATATTGAAATTAAGAATTGCTGAGTTTACCTATAAACTTATAAATATGAAAACAAATGTTCCAAGAGCATTCTCATCCTTTGTTCTACAAGCTGCTAATCAACATACCTATAACACTAGATATGCTAATAAAATGAATCTTGTAAGACCAAAAGTAAGAACTAATTATGGAGTTCATACTTTCAAATTTATTTCCTCAAAAATATGGGAAACTATTGATATCGATATTAAAAAATTATCCTCATTAATTCTCTTCAAAAAAAGCTACATGAATGTATTATTACACAAATGATTTCCAAATTCCAATTCAATGGCTGCCATGGTTGGTCCCAAGCAATCATGTATTGTAAAATGCAAGCCTCTCATTCGCGAAACCCTGAGCCTGTTTTTTCAATCCTAAGTCTCTTACTCGGTCACAAGCAATCATAAAATTTCGAGATGCCCTTTTCTTATACGGCAAACATGCACATTGGGCACTTAATTTGCCTTAAATCCAAATTCGGTAGCTACTCGTACTCGGTCTCCAGCAATCATACAATTGCGAGATGCAATGCTCTTACACACCAAACACATTGACCACTATGACTTAAATCCAAATGCAGTAGCTAATCGTGCTCAATCACTGAAGCAATAATGAATTGTGAGATGCAATTCTCGCATACGCGAAACACACGAGCCGTTCCTTTCAATCCCAAGTCAATAGCTACTCGTGCTCGGTCACAAGCAATCATACAATTGCGAGATGCACTTTTCGTATACGCCAAACACATGGCCGCATTGTCATTGGCCACATTGCCTTAAATCCAAATGCACTGAGCTAATCATGCTGGGTTTCAAGCACAACTGCATTGGAAGATGCACATTGCTGATACGCCAAACACATTGGTCACGGTACCTTAAAACCAAATTCAGTAACGAATCGTGCTCGGTTGCAAGTAATCATGCATTGCGAAATGCACCACTCTCATACGCCAAACACATTGGCAATTTTGTTGAAAATCCAAATGCAATAGCTACCCGTGCTCGGTCGCAAACACTGATCATGCCGGCATTGCTAGATGCACCTCTCTCATACACCAAACACATTAGAAAATTTATTTATCGCTTCCTTTATTTAACACTATATCTGGGGGATATCTTGTTACGATGAGCTCTGTTTTCTGTGCATGTTCTTTACACGCAATAAACGAGTCAGACACCACTTGGAATAATTATGGCAATGTGCGTATTGCATAACGCACATGCCGGTTTATTAATTTTGTAATCAATGACATAAGTTTAACATAACAAATTATTAACCAAAGTAATTCATTAACAGTTAGCACAGAAAAGGTGGGGGTAAAAACGCCCACAACTAACAGTAACAACTATAATAACTAATATACAATATACAAGTAGAATAGTCTTGCGTTCAGAAAAACGGGGAGGAGGGTGGGGAAAAACTTGACTTTAAAATACAGACGACTTTGCGCTACCAAAGCGAAGAGCAGAATGAACCAGATGCGCATTCTGCTATAGATATGTATCACCTCTCCCTTCCGTTTTCCTGCACGCATTACATTCATGTGATCAGAAAATTACGGGGAAAATACCCATGTGTCCCATGTCAAGTTTGTCTATTTATATATCCTAAGCTCAGGAAGCAATAAAATCTTCATTGGTATGCCAATAATTCCTTTATCGCTTCCTTTATTTAACACTATATCTGGGGGATATCTTGTCACGATGAGCTCTGTTTTCTGTGCATGTTCTTTACGAATAAACGAGTCAGACACCACTTGGAATAATTATGGCAATGTGCGTATTGCATAACGCACATGCCGGTTTATTAATTTTGTAATCAATGACATAAGTTTAACATAACAAATTATTAACCAAAGTAATTCATTAACAGTTAGCACAGAAAAGGTGGGGGTAAAAACGCCACAAGTCTACTTGGGTAAAGAAGACATACCCCACCCCAGCGTGACAAGGCATCGACAGATAAAGTGATTACAGACCGATGAAACAAGCAAGCAACAATTCTACAAAATTGAGTGATAGTATTGGCAAATATTAATTAAACTGCTCATAATATAAAAGGGGGTGTTAGCTATACCCAAACAATTCGTGCCCCTGCGTTGAACTGCCAGGTATAACCACCACCGACAAGACAAAAGTGTTCTGATAGCCTTGCCCCTGCGTCAGCATCACAGAACACTCTAAAGCAGTATGTCGCATATGGTAACGTGCATCATAATAATCATTGTAGTCAAGTCTTGCCCCTGCGTCAACTTGACCAGTCAGATGTGCACGGAAGCGGAGTTTGCCAAAATATTAAATGCTTATTGACAGCCATGATCAATCCGGTGAAAAAAGACAAACAACCAAACTCGGCCTATCTAGGCAAAGCGGTTGAGCACAGGCCTGGACCTCGAATATACTTACGAAAGGCGTCGGATTTCCACCGACCCATTGATCGAATTTGGGCATCAGAAAAACCGCATTCCGCAGCAAATGTTGCCGCGCCAATGCGGAAACTATGTCCTTTGTATTTAGTTGGATCGAGACCACATGTCTTGAAAATGAGTGCTAAATAGTCAGTAAAAAGTTTGCGTGAAACCGCGTGGCCCTCGTGCGTTCGAAAAAGCGGGCCATCCGACAAACCCCGGCGTGAAAAATAATCCAGTAAGCTCTGCACTGGGCATATATCTGAACGACGCTTAAGAGTGATTGATACATTTGTTTGGTTGTAAGAATGCTTAAAATCAAAAAATGTGATTTTCAGTCCAATTACGCCGCCTGAATGGTCGACAAGTTGGACAAGCTGATTTAACTGAAGCACACTCGATGACCTGGGACAACAAGTGATTTCCCCAACACGTAAAAAGGCAAAAAATGCCGTTGTACACATTGCTTTAAACATACACGCACGGTATTCGCTCGCACATATGGTTGATGTTTGTTGCAACACCGTGCGAAGGATAGAAAGAGTTATGGGCATGCGTGTATCCAAGCGCGACCCAAGTTTGCCATACCCTTTCAACATTTCAATCACCCAAAAGACCCTAGTGGGGTCTGGCACGCCTGCAAGGCGATGATAATAACCCAGTGCAGAGACATACGTGTTCGCAGTCGAAGCAGCATAATTGCGCTGAAACATGTAGGCTATAAACAAACCTAAATTAGAAGGCGATATGGGCAAATTTACTAAAGCTGTATGGAAAACTACATTTGAAAACTGGCTATACAGGTTCCAGGCCCGGCGATAAGTAGGGATTGATGATGGCTGTAAACTAGATTGAAGTAATTTAGATGTTATATTGGCCAGTTGTGTGGTAGTAGTTGATCTGGTATAACTGCTGGTGATGGTTGTACACCCACTGGAGCTAGCTGTTTGAACTTCGAAACCTGTAACCGGGATAAACTATCAGCTAAAACGTTTTTAACTCCCGGAACATGGCGAGCACGAAATAAAATATTGTACTTCAAACATGCCAGCACCAGTCGGCGAACAAATATCATGACAGTCACGTCACGAGAAGTGGCTTTATTTATAATATCAACCAACGCCGCATTATCCGTATAAAACGTGATCCGCTTGTTGCGCATCTTATCTCCCCATACAAAAACACTGAGTACAATTGGGTAGAATTCCAAAATAGTGATATTAAGTCGCTTCCAATTTTCAGGCCACTGGCCAAAAAGCCACTCGCAGCCAAAGACCGCACCGTAACCCAAACTACCAGCCGAATCAGTGTAGAGATTTAAACTGAACGAATCAGTCCATACGTCGCTAAGAAAAAACGATCGGCCGTTAAAATCATCTAAAAAGGAACGCCAAATTTCGAGATCCGCTTTTACCGATTTGGTAAGACGGATAAAATGATGCGCAGATTTTATTCCCTTCGTTAAATCGATCAGACGACGCAGAAAAGCCCGACCCGGGACAACGACTGAGCACGCAAAATTAAGTAAACCCGTCAATGATTGAATCTCGCGTAAAGTAACTTTTTTGCGTCGAAGAAAGGCTGAAACTAAAATTTTGCATTTCTCAGTTTTGTCCAGAGGCAAACGGGCCTCCATGCGTAAACTATCTAATTCAATGCCTGCGAACGAAAGGATATTTTCCGGACCGACTGTTTTCGCTGGCGCCATTGGTACGCCTAAGTAATCGCAGAGAGATAAGAAACGAGCAAGGTCAATGCGACATTGGTGATAAGTAGGCGCTGCCATAAGATAATCATCAAGAATGTGGATTAAATACGGGATTGACAAGTGTTTCTTAGCAACCCATTCGATAGCAGTGCTAAACATCTCAAAAGTACGACAGGATGACGCACATCCCATTGGCATAGCACGATCATAATAATACTGTCCCTGCCAAAAAATTCCTAAAAGATCGTAATCAGATGGTTTGATTGGGATAATGCGAAATGCACTCTTAATATCGGTTTTGGCAAGAAAACAACCAGAACCTAATTTTTTTATCATAGCAACCGCATCATCAACACGAGCATACTGTCAGTACGCATGCTCTTGTGCAATCCCATCATTAACCGAATCACCTCTGGGAAAAGACAAATGATGAATTAAGCGATATTCCCCCAGGGCTTTCTTAGGAACAACCCCCAAGGGTGAAACACGAAATTTGGGAAAAGGCGGGAAATCGAAAGGCCCGGCAAGTCGACCGGCTGCCAATTCTTTCGAGAGTTTAGCACTAACTATCTCAGGATTTTGTTGCGCAGAAATTAAATTATTTGCAAAAAATGAGGTTCGCGTTCCTTCAAAATGAAGAGAAAAACCAAACTTAAAACCAGTATACAAAATAGATGTCAATCCCGGATCATATCCACATAATAAAGGTTGAAGATTATCAATTCGAACCGGTGTTGGAAGGACGAGATTTGGCCGAGGTCGGGGCAGAGGTGTGCTGTGAGGAACGAAAATTACACCGTAGGGCTGGGTGAATTACACCACACTTGCAACAATTATGTTTATAATTGCAACCAGGGCAGTGATCGCCACGGTGAAACCTGCGACAAAACCCCCTGGGAACAAAGGGCCCGGCAATTGAAGAGGACAAGTTGTTGCGCACAGGCGGTTGAGATTTTGAAAAACGCGCATTATTAAAATTCTGTGCACGGATCCAAAGTTCCCAATGCGTAAACCCCCATGGCAACTCGGTCGGATTAGATTGACGCAAGAGACGAAATTGTGAGTCATAAAAGCGCCAGTCAGCCCCTCGCACGGCCAAATCCCGGACAACTTCACTATATTTCATCAATGCTGGGGCCTCCATTGGATATTTGGCAGTGTACACCCCTACAAAAATTTGAAAAGCCGAAGTCCATACACCAATGTTAGCAATGGCTTTCGGCTTTTGGGACGGTTCCAAAGACAACGTCGGCAAAGCTGAACCGTTTTGGGAGCTCACAGACAAGTGATACCGGGTATCACCTGCCCCTGAGCTAATTAAAACACCAAAATCGACGAATTCGTGAGACCAAATCTTGGCCTTAACTTTTGCGCTCACATTCGCATCAATGGGTACATTGATGGAATTAAATTTAGGCAGACCCGGCTCTACAGGCGGTGAGACTTGGATAAAACTAGTCTCACCTGAAAGATTATTTAAGGCAGACGCTACCGGCCCCTGCATAGTAGCGTCTGCAAAACTAGCTATACCTGACGCTACCATAGGCAATTCCCTCGTTTCCACAGCTGAAGATGGCGGCGGAAGAGTAGTGGCGCAGGCTCCATTGAGTGACGCTAGCACAGCTTGGGAGACGGCGGAGACGATCCGTTGAACCGTTTCGTTAGGAACAGTCGTCGCTGGCGATGCTGCATCAGGTGCTGACGTTGTGGCCACGGAGGAAGACGCCTCACAACTAACTCCACTTGAATCTGGTTGCTGCATAGTGGTGGCACTGGCGGTTGCTGTTCTTCTCCGAGAGGATGGACGACGTGGTGCTGCTGGTTGTGCACGACGTTGAACTCTTGTGCTAGGTCGAGTAGCAGGCATTCTGAAAGAAAAAACTAAAGACCGAAGACTTTGCTTAACGGGGGCCACATCAGGCCCTGGAATATTAGACAAGAGGAATTTTGGAAAATAACAGACGTCATATTGCACAACCATTTACATATTCATGCAACGGTGACAAATAAAACAACATATAAGCAGCAGAATAATCATGGCATACAGCGAAGGTAGCCGCAATTGATTATCCTTTAACGCCGCAAAAAATAATATACAAGGGCAATCTGAAAACAACATGCCGCACCGTCCCACAATATATTGACAACAACTGTGGGCATCTGAAAACAATAATTGCTCTATCCCACTTAGACATGCATTTTTTCCTTGACACAGGATCGGCAAGTCATATATACCTATAACTATAGAAAAGACATCTTATATACAACACAAGGAAACTACAAGAACACTCCACACACATGAAACAAAACAGATACATAAACTATTAAAGAAGCTGCGAATTGTACGTATATATAACCAGCGCAAATCATGAATATGTCCTGTGTAGAAAAAACCCAATGTTGAAGTCTCAACGTGGGCATCTGAAAACAGTCATGTTGCTCTAGCCCATATGACATAAACATATAGTAGTGGTACATAAACGGCAACCACATACATAGGGGTAAAATATAAAAGAGTATATAATATAGTGCACCATAATTATCAAACAATTATGCAATAATAATGTCTGTACCAACGGCGTAAAATGAACACATATTGGAGCTAAGGACTATAACATGGTGAGAGCTTTCAAGATGGCCCCACGATAGCTACGGTATAAACAGTACTGTCCCTGTGCATTACAGTGCACACCATCTGAGGACAACAAGAGACGATCAGGGTGAGAAAACTCCCTATGTTCCCACACAAAAATGCCTTGTTCCTCAGCAAGGACAACAGACAGGTACTGGCGTAAAAGAGCGGCTTTGGTATTAAACGCATTATCAGGTGCCTGAGTGCGAGGCAGATTCCGATTAATCACTTGGCACACAGCAACAACGCGAACTTTATACTGATCGCGCAGAACGTGCACAAGATCATCGAGTTTCGACCCCACTACTTCAGGGGTGTGACCCGACAAATCGTTAGTGCCCATTTCGAGAATCACGATATCGGGCTTATACTTTTTGACCCATGAGAGATCATATTTAAGCACTTTATCTACGGTTCTGCCACCCGTACCCAACAAAGAAGCATTGCCCGATTCGGGTAGATGAAAATTTGGGGCAGCGCGTAAATCAAAGTGCGCTTCCAGGTCGTCCCGTAAACGACGGACAAAGGAATGCCCGAGAAGTAAAATAGTTGGAACACACCCAGACATTACAACTTTCAGATATAAAATGAAAGAAAATTTACCTGATGGAAAAACTTGACTTTAAAATACAGACGACTTTGCGCTACCAAAGCGAAGAGCAGAATGTTGTATAAACTTTGAAACAAACCGGTTATACTCTACATAACTAGTATAGAACTATCGCCCTGAACTGGGTCCGAAAAATTGCTACTATAGCTCTGCAAACGTCAGATAAAAAGATTAGGGTTGGTGATTTCAGTAGCCAACAGCTATAGGCACGTTCGGGAAACCGAACAATGAAAAACCCATTGCGAATATAATATCTATGATCCCAAGACAAAGTTGCTTTAGGATCACTAATTAAATTCTGTGTCTGAATGCTTATCATTTCTCTGCATGTATTTTTGCGAATTTTCTTATTCTTTAGATTAATGACCAGCGAGCTTATGTCAACCCTAAACATGGGTGGGCATGGCGATAAAACAGATAGGAAAGGTGGTGAGAAACAAGAGAAACACAAGACAAGAACACATCGGTAGCATTTATGAACTATATTTATGTTAAATATTTTTGTGTGTATTTATGTATATGTTAAATGAATAAATATTTTGAAAAAATGTCCAGCGTTGGGTTTGGGTTGAATTGACGTAGAAACATGCATGTCAAAATGACGTCATTACTCCAATGTCGATCATTTGCATTTTCACCTGCTTTTAAACATCGATACAACGTCAAAAATGAAACATGGAAACGAAATGGATTTCCAGACGTTGAAACGACGTCGATTCATAGACGTTGAAACGACGTCGATTTCCAGACGTTGAAACGACGTCGATTTCTCAACGTCGATTCCGTTTGCGTTTTCAACCCTTTTTCGACGTCGATTCGACGACATCCTCTGACGTCGTTTCGACGTCGATTTCTCGACGTTGAAACGACGTCGAATTCCAGACGTTGAAACGACGTCGATTTCTCAACGTCGATTCCGTTTGCGTTTTCAACCTTTTTTCGACGTCGATTCGACGACATCCTCTGACGTCGTTTCGACGTTGTTTCGACGTCGCTTTGCCGGCTGGGTTAAGGCCAGTGTTTCACGACCGCCCAAGCTTCGAAAACATCCCCTTTCCTAGCTCACGAAGATAGCCATCAATGAGGGGGCCGGTTAGCTCAAACTTATTAGCAGCTCTCTCTTCAAGTATAGCGTCGAGACTTCGCATGCCATAATTTGGCTTCTCTTTGCACTTCCAAACCGCGTCCAACCACAGCTTTTCCACAGAAAATTTCATAGCCACCGCGGCAGCGTTCCAAGATTTCTCCGATCGCTCGGTATTACCACCAGATGAACCAAGTTTAAGCGCCAAAAGTGCTGCTAATACTTCGTCAGAACAGGCAGCCATATCTAAATATTTCGCGAAGCAAAAATGTGGTCTCATGGGGCATACCGCTAGCTGCGCGCAAGCCTGCGCTTCTGGAGGAAAACAACGTAGCAACTGACCACCGTGCATACGTGTACACAGGTGACGGAGCTCGAGTAGTGAAGAATACATCTCTAAACGTACGCGTTGCTAAAATACAAGTAGCCTCTTACGTGCAAAGTTAGAGAATATGACCATTTTGGCTCAAGCCACAGTTGCTACTCCCTAGATCCACTCCTGGCCAGTCGAATACACGACACGCACGTGACGAGAAACGTCCATAATCCTGCAATAGAGCAAGTCAAGATAATAAGTTGTTAACTTGTTCTTCTGTGTATACGTAGTTTCCACAACATGTTCCCATAAATAACAGGTCATGTTACAAGAAGCAGTTCTTGCTTCAACTTTAAATGTGATTTCTGATATGGAGCCATGTTATCATAGAAAAATTATAAGCATGACATTTTTCATCGCAATTCTTTCATTCTTCATCCCTCAAGAGAATGTTAGGAAAGAAATTGTTGGCAGAGTAGGCTGGGGCTGCGACCACTTTTAGATAATATAACTCTGTATTCAAACTTGCGTTGCAAATTTCAGGATATATTGCCTCGTATAACACAGCCTTTACTAATTATACAGACTACTCCTCTTTATAGACATCGACCGTACCTGACCAGAACAGTTTTGAAAAGATTCCAGATGTTCCAGGTCTTCTGTCATATCGTACAGATGATAAACAACTTTATGTCAATCAAGGATCAAAGTGGCAAGCATTGAGCGCTGCACAAGAGGTTAGTTTTGGAAGTGTTAAGAATTAATAATCATCACATACACGCAGGCATAACACAAGATGCATTTCCAGACGATAATTTAGATGTCATACAATATAAATTATATATTTATTACATTTTCCAAAATATCGCCTTCAGTTGCATTTCTCACAACTGCTTGTGGTTAGGTGTAATAAATGTATAAAATGTACTCTCGAAATTTCCATCTACAAAACCCTTCAAAAATTAGTTCTGCAATTACGAGTGAGATGCCCAAACTCTTGGTAGAATAAAACACTCTGTGCTCTCAATTCAAGATTAGAGTATAGCTTTTTGGCAGACAAAATGTCCATTGAGATTATAGGCATTGGACATGCATGCTAATAAAGCTTATTTATCTTTTGATATAATAAGCTACAAGAGGCTTTTCGAGGTTTGTAACTAATGAAAATATTATCAATTTCTCAAAATTTCCTTACTTTCTACTAATTTACAACTAAGGTTGCCTTCAAGCATGTATAAAAGCACATCCATTGGTCTTTCAATGACATATAATCTTAAATCGAAGACTTTGTCGTTGGGAGAGGGGGCGTGTAAGAGTCTCGGGCGTGTAAGAGACTAAATTACGTTGAAATTAGTAAGTGTTTGTTTTGAAGTAGCAGGTATTTGTTTTAATTAAAAGAATATAGTAGTAGGTTCTCCGAGAAAATTTTGAAGATTTACACCCACAGAAAGAGCGGAATTCCAACTACAATGGAAGTAGTATAGGAACTGAGGTTTCTAGACCACTTTTTCCCGAGCTCCAATTTTCTAGACCACTAGCAATTTTTCTTGACCATCAGTTTTTTATCTTTATTAAAAATCATTTATTTTTATTATATTAAAATTAATGGTTGGTACATTTAATTAGAATGTGAAACTGCTGTTCTTGTTTTTTATTTAACTTATCTCAAAGCTGAGACTACACTTTCCCAATATCATCCAACCTTCCTATTCCAAAGCCTTTTCAACATCTTTTATTTCCTCCTTGAGGGTACACAAGGCAGGGGGCTCTTGTAGTCCGGATACACTGTTGGTGTCATCCTTTTTACCCTGTGTTGTTACTCCAACATTAATATTATTTGATACAGAGAAATTTATGTCACCAGACTTCCCAGTTCTACTAGACCTCTTACGACAGCCACATATTTTACCGATACATGAGAAACATGACCGCCACTTTGACATGATACCTTATAGTACAACAAATGTTAAGCACCCGACCCTGAATATCGAAGTGACCAGCAAAAGGACATGTCCATACTAGTACCTGTTGGCATTGAGTGTTCCGGTTTAACTATAATACACCAAGCCAGCGTATTATCTACCAGCTCGACCTGATTTCCTAAATAGAACATACTATTACCCTTGAAAACGTAGCAAGCTGTACTTCCACCTGTAGTTGTGTAAGTTCCATTGAACCAAGTGTGTGACAGTCTTCTTAAGTCTATTGTTCTCAGAGCGATTTCCTTTTTAACCTGAGTAAATTTTCCATTAGATTGTTTTTCCCATACAGTAGCCCACAGGATTAGAGCTAGTGGTATATTTTGAATGGTTGAAAAACGTGGGTATTCTGTTTTAATAGTAATTGACTCAAGGTTGAGGTCTGTCATATTATTAATAGTATTTGTTCTCCATGAAGGTGAAATCTGATCGTGACAGTAAGCATAGTACCTTGCTGCTGCAACTGATACGCCACGATAACCCCAGATCCACTCTGCGTGAATGTGATGGTTTATTCTTACGTATCTCTTATCGGCCGCTGCTTGTACAAGACTTGAGGAAGGTTATACGAAATTCTTTTCTACCCATTGCTTGTTAACTGCATCCTTATCATTTACAGGATCCTTTAGATCAAGAATTCCACTTGAATCTCCCATATCCAAATCACCTTTTACCAGTCCACCTCTACTACTCATGAACTCATCAGTTGCCCATTTCTTATTAACAGCGGAACCGTCAGTTGTAGGATTTCCGACTCTTGTTAGCTCATAGTCATTAACATCTAAATTACTACTTAAAGTACCACCATTACGTTTTAAGAACTGTAAGCACCAGGAACTCATAGATCCATAGGAAACTGCACTGGAATCCCCAACCGACCCACTATTTAGTCCCGTAATACTATTACCAGCCATGTCAATATTATCGCTCATAGTGAAGCCACTGTTACTGATAGAACTTCCACTGACATGATCGGTGACCCATTTCTTAGACACAGCAGAATTATCAGTAGTTGGAGCACCTAATTTTATTATTTCATTGTTTCCCATATCAAGGTCATCAGATAGTGTAAGTCCACTGTAAGTTTCACGTCTGCTTCTACCACCACTAATTTTATTTTCAACCCACTTTTTTGTGAGAAGTGAATTTTGACTATTAGGGGCAGCATCGGAGTAGATCTGGAAATTGTTTGCATTCATGTTGCCGGTTAGGGAAGCGCTACCCCTTTTAAGATAGAATCCGTCACTAAGAAGACGCTCACCTCGTACATACGATGCCAGCTCTTTATGGTTAACAACTGAGGTGTCACTAATGACACCCCCGACACCGTCTATTGAATTTCCACCCATGTGAATATTACCCTTCATTGTGAATCCTGAGGATTTAGTATATATTGAATCAAACCCGGATACCTTGTTTTCTACCCACTTTTTTGATACAACCTCACTATCTAGTTTAGGATCAATAATATCAAAC
Source organism: Paramuricea clavata (assembly GCA_902702795.2). Classification (NCBI taxonomy): domain Eukaryota; kingdom Metazoa; phylum Cnidaria; class Anthozoa; order Malacalcyonacea; family Plexauridae; genus Paramuricea; species Paramuricea clavata. The sequence goes on along the minus strand of CACRXK020000192.1, from coordinate 76,680 downwards.
AATCTCCAACCTCCCATGGACAGATCTCCTTGCATTATTCCACCTTTTTTAACAAAGTTATTATCAACCGCCCACTTTTTTGTAACAGCGGACTGATCCTCAGAGGGGTCCTTAAGATTCTTAATCTCATGGTCCTTCATATCAATATCACCAGCAATATCAAGTCCAGATACAGGTCTATTTAACATTCCAACAACCCAGTCCTTACTAACAGCAGACTTTCCAGTTGTAGGATCACCTAAAGCCTTTATCTCATTTGTTGACATATTGAGATCATTTGTAAGGATAAGACCAGGTAAACTTACATGTATATATCTACGGCTACCTTCGACCCAACTCTTACTAGCAGCGTCACCTGGATTAGTAGGATTATCAAGATTAGTTATCTTATTACCTCCCATGTCAATATCTCCAGTCATTGTAAACCCTGCTGGTTGAATTGTAAGAACAGCTCTTTTTATAATCTCGTCATCCACCCACTTTTTTATGGTAGCAGACGTATCATCTGTAGGTGCACCTAAACCCTTTACCTCATTACCGTCCATCTCAATGTCACCCTTCATGGTAAATCCGTCCTTATCAAACACACTACCAGTTGTTGGATCAATATTATTTACACCTTTAATATATCCCTTATAGAGAGCCATTTTTATAACATACACAATGTTTCACAGAACAGTTCTCAATATAAGAAACACAGCAACAGACCCGATACCAAGTCCAGCTAAAGCGCCGTCACTTGAGGACTCACGGGTACTGACCACCTTACGCCTCATGATAGGAACAACCTGTGGTGTAACACTTACAGGACTCCCCGGAACTTTCACGTTTCCACTAAGAGTATCAAGGTGGTGAACTGGTGTGATATCTTGATGCTGTTTCTTTGGAGGATCAACTTGCTTAACACCTACATAATTTACCTTAGGATTCACACCAAATTTCATTGCATTAGTTGCCGTCTTTAAAAGGTTATTATAACCGAGAATCGGAGTTTTAAGAATAATAAAGTTCGATGGGATTAGAACTATTCCAGGGGATAAAGCAGTGTTTAGAATCACATTGGTGTCCCTCACAGCTTTCCTCATATTGCTAATTGTTGTTACCGTATTACTTTGTAAAATAGTAGACTTCACAATAGTTCTAAAGTCACGTTGTGTTTGAAGAGCCTTCGGACCGTTTCCTTCTATTGACCATCTTGTATTAGCTTGAGATCCCAGCATAGCATACACATAGGACTCAATACTTTCCTGGATAAGCTCAACACCCAACTTAGTAAAGCCATTACTTTTTTCAGCTATGAATGAAAGGTAATCACTACCAGATAATGGTCCTGCACTAGTTGTAGCACCATTTCCGTCAATAATATAATTTTGACTTATTGGAATGTGTTTTTTTACAATGTCAAGGTTGACATTAAGTTTATCAATAGCATCCTTACTAACTGTTAACTTTCTAGTTGTGTAGTAAAGATGATACCTCATAATGGATGTTATTATTTTAGGAACGGAATCACTTTCACGAACGTGTTCTAAGGATACACCACTGAGATAGCTAGCTATGTAGGCGCCGGATAACATTCTAGTGTATGGTATCGTATTAAAGGAAACTTTTCTTACATCCTTATTTGTTAAATTAGGACCTTCATCCCAACCTACACCAGCTTTGGGGAAGTTAGACATGAAATAACTGTTTTCGTTTACATAGATCTTAAAGTTGTTAAAGTTGTAGGGAAGACTTACAGGAGGTCGGCATGTATTAGTAAAATAGTCATCGTCATGAATTAGAACTCTACTAGGACCCAACTTTCTTTCATCGTAAATAGGATCCTTTGGAAAGATGAGAGGTTTGTATCCCTGAACGGTGCCATTACTATTCCAAAGATGTGGCCATCCTTTTGGTTTCAGTGGAGGTGCCACCACTACCTTAGGTTTCATTGATGTGAGATAAGATGTAAACTCATTATCCCTTTTAAAGCCGTCATATCTAATATCATACGAACTTATACCATCTAAATCCACAAACCATGTAACAACACCAATATCACCACTACTTGTAGTCATAGCTTCAAATTTAAATCTTCTCATATCTGCAAAAGGATAACTTACCATAAACCTAGCCCTCTCAGCATTCTCTGCATTTTTACCAGAAACAGGATCAACATGATCTCCATCATCTTCGTTTCCATACTTTTTTTCATATTCTTGGTACGACCGATACGGCGACTTACCGATTTGCCTCCACCTAGTCTCATTCTTAATAACCTAACGTATGTTATTAAGATGAAGTTCACAATTTTACTCCAGAGTTCGCACACTATCGTATCACTACAGAACTCAGTTCTAACAAGCAACTATAATTCAGTCTTTGTGAAGAGAGTATCAGTTTTCTGGGAGTACTTCAACATAAGGGAACCAACAACTATTTTCAAAGTGAAAACAGATGATGGAGAATCTGATGTAATTGTTAATAAAGGTTACTACACATTTGACAGTATGAAGAAGTTACTTGAAAGACACGGTGTTAAGCTAACCTACTTTGCTGAAACAGCAGGATGTCAAATAGAGGCAGTAAAACAAGATATCACAATAGAAACACGATTACTGACCATGTTAGGTTTTAGTAGATTTAATAATCCTATGATCCTACTGAAAGGGAGAAGTTTGACAAGTGATAGCAAAGTTGACTTTAATAATGGTCTACGATGTGTAAATATACACTGCAATCTAGTTAGTAGCAGTTACAACGTTAACCTTGGGGAAGACCCAGCGATGTAATAACAAGTGTTACAGTTCCAACTGACAGACCATTATTAGGCTCAGTAGTTAGTTACATTGATGTTGAAAGTAGGATTTCAGTTATTAAGGGTTCTTTCTCAGAACTTGTATTCTACACGACTGATCAAGACGGGAAACCTATTGATATAGGTGAAGTACTACTTGAGATGTACCTTGAGTAGTGAGCTTACATTAGTTAATATAAGATGGACGACGATATTATGAAAGAACAGGGACTACGAGATATTTGCTACAATCCTAAGACTGGATTCCAAACACCAGAGAAACTATATCTGAGAGCAGTATCAGACGGACTTGAAGTAACTAGAAACCAGGTCAAGAAATGGATAAACGAGCAGGATACATACACTAGGTACAGACAAGTATTTAGGAAACATAAGTTCAGACAGACGTACGTCCAAACTTTAGGTGAACAGTTACAAATGGATTTAGTTGACATGACAAAATATGACGACAAGAACAAGGGATACCGATGGATTCTCACATCAATTGAAATACTGAGTAGGTACGCATTCACAGTACCAGTGTACAGGAAAAACGCGACATCAATGAAGGACGCAGTCAGTAACATTTTAGAGCAATTTAATAATCGTTTTGGTAAATACCCAAAATTCGCCCAGTTTGATCAAGGTACAGAGTTCTACAACAAAGAAGTAAAGTCATTGCTCAATAAACATAACATTGAGTTTTTCTCTACTTACTCAGACAAAAAGGCCGCAGTTGTGGAAAGATTTAACAGAACACTGAAAGCGCTAATGTGGAAGTACTTCTATAGCGCCAGTACATATAAATGGTTAGACGTTCTTCAAGACTTAACCGATAATTACAATAGTTCAGTGAACAGATCAATTAAAACAACACCAGACAGTGTAAATGAGTCCAACTGGACTGAAGTATGGAAGACACTTTTTAGTCACAATTTAGGCAAGCCGTCGGAACCAAAGTTTGCTGTCGGAGAAAGTGTTAGAATTTCAAAGTACAAATCAGTGTTCACAAAAGGGTACGAAGTAAACTTCACAGAGGAGTTGTTCACTGTGACGGAAGTGTATCACGGCCATCCAAACACGTACACAATAAAAGACAGTGCTGATGAACCAATAATTGGTAGATTCTATGAACAAGAACTGTATAGCGCTGAAGGAAGAGAACCTGATTTCAGAATAGAGAAAGTGCTAAGAAGAAAAACAGTGAAGGGTAAAAAGATGGCCCTAGTTAAGTGGTTAGGTTATGATGACAAATTTAACAGTTGGATACCAGCTGGAGACATCAAGTCCCTAACATAAGTTAAAGTATTATGGAGGACTACGATGATATTGAGTTGGAGGAGACAGAAAAGACGTATCCTCAATATGACGACCTTAATTATGATGACCTACCGACGGCTTTTAGTAGGTTAGATACAAAGGTGAAGGGAGAGGCTATGTATGGTGATGACCCTATAGTAATAACTAATCTTAAAAGTGAACTGGACTATGTGAAGAATCTCATGGAGAGACGTGCAATAGCAGAAACAACTTTCACCGAAGGTAATGATGGTACAGTGAACATTTCAGGTCCATCAGGAAGCACAACTGTCCCAGAAGTCAACTTCGTGGAAGACCCAAACAATGTACTTCCAGACGTGCTCGATGCATTCAACGAATCATTTGACGCTGACTGGGATGAAATAGAAGCCCGCCTAGAGAAACTGAAAAAGTTCTCAGAAGACCGACTCACAGCAAATAAAAAGAGAGATTTTGAAAACCAAGTAGAGCGTGTTCAAGCTGTTACAAGAGTTATCAAGGGTAAGGAGGGACTGATACTAGACCCTAAGAATAGATATGTCAGGGAACTCATCAAACGATCATCTGTAAGAACACTCAAGGATGGCACAGAGGTGTTGGTATTTAGAAGTGAACAAGGTATTGATAAAAGTGGAACACAAATAATGAAACGTGGTAAGACCAGTAAACCTGTGTACTCAAAGGACTCCATTGCATTGAGAGAATATAAGGACCTTCTAAAGAAAATAAAAGAGGTACCTACGAATCCTGACAATATAATTGGAAGTGATGAATCAATTTACGAGGATACTAAAGAAGAGCCGCAATTTGATGAAAGTGATAAGGAATACGCTGACCGTGAGAACATTGAGTTAATAGACATAAGTGCAAAACTAGGAGACCTTCCAGGGCTCACAATGCAAGAAAACAATGAACTGAGAGGTGTTCTTAACCCACCTGATGGATCAAGCATAGAAGGCAGAACAGGTCCCAATGGAGCGTTACAAGTTCAGGCTGACTACTTTAATGAAGCTATTAATGAAACCGTGAAACGAGCCGGCTCTGTGGAAGGTGTAACTGAGTACAATGCTCTTATAGAAAGAATTGATAGTTTAAAGGAAGCTAGGGATAGGACACTAGAGCAGAGAGTAGTAGAGGAAGCAAGAGAGGCACAGTTGAAAGATATTTCTAGATTACGCAGATTTATAGATTGGGTAGGAAAGGAAAAAGTGGGACTTGTAGGGATAGCAGTGTCAACAGCTAGTTTAATTACAGCCTTATTAATCCATGCTAGGGGAGCCGTTGTGAAGACAGCAAAGGCCACTGGTAAAGTAGCAAAAGCATTAGCAAATTTAGCAAAGAAAGCAGGACCAATCCTAGTTCCAATTCTGAACACCATTGCAGCAGCGCTATCATGGGGAGCCAAAGGAATTGCCTGGTTAGCGTCACACTTATGGGTATTAGCTATAGCTGCAGCCTTAATGGTATACAACTATTACACAAAGTAAATTAGCTATGGAGGAACACCAAGAGGAATACGATGACCAAAGAATGGAGGAGTTGAGGGAAAAGTATCCAAACTATGAAGAAATGGATATAGAAACTTTAGATAGCGAATTACCATACCTTAACAAGGATCTTAGGGAAAGCGAAACTACTGAGGAGACCCAGGATATTAACGAGGAAATTAATTACGTACGGGAACTGAGGAGGAGAAAAATGTTAAGTGAAGACCTTACGCGAGAACAATTAGCTGAGAAATTCCCTGACCTATCTAATCTGTCATACGATGATCTAATGGATAGGGGGGACAGACTGTTAAATGAATTAATACTATCCAATTTGGACGAAGACAGTTTCAAAGAAAAGTCGGAAGAACTGAGATACGTCAGAATGCTGTCAAATGATTACCAAAGAGAGTCAAACTTAAATAAACTTCTCAACTTGAGAGACAAAGTGAAAAAGAGGGATCTCATTAAACGGGATGATCGTAGGAGACTGCAGAGGCTCAGGTTATGGGCAAGGGAGAATGCAGGCATCTTGTCAGCTGTTCTAATTTCCTCATCAGCTGTAATCATAGGACTGGTAGCATCAACTAGAAACATATTGTGGAAAGTAGGTGACACAACAGAAAAGCTCGATAAGCGGATCAGTGAGTTGGTATACAACCAAATAGAACTACCACCTGTATTCCAGAAGATAGCCGATGGAGTAGAGTTAGCAGCGGATAATATATGGATAATCATTGTTTGTGCAGCAGTAGTTTTACCATACAAATACAACTAAACATTACATATTGTATAAAAGTATGAATGAATCAGAGAAAGAGAACTCCAGCCTGGCTTCAGGAGGAGCCGTATGACATCCGTAAAAGGTCCCAGGACTAGAAGTGTTGTAACATTTAATCCAACAACTATTAGCCCAGGTGAAGAGCTGTACATTAACATCCCCAAACTAAAGCCTGACTCTTGTTTAGTCCCAGGATCGCTTGCACTATTATTTGACTTCAAAAATTCCAATACAAAGAGCCGATTTAATAATAACCTATCTAAGTTGATAGCTAAACGTCTTCAGATTAAAGTAGCAGGTGAAACAGCTTATGACTGTTCAGGAGAGAGTTTGTATGAAATATACAAAGATCTGTGGCTAACACTAGGTGACAGAAAAAAGATGACAGAACAGGGTCTTGCAAGTGAGAATCTTAGGAAGCTAGTATCAGTTGATGACTCAGGTGTAAAGGTAGGTGATGCCAATAAAGTAGCAGATGCACTTCTCCACAGTGTGTACGGTTCTAAGCTTAGAAAACCAATTGATAAGATAATTGCAGACCATGGACTCTACACACCGTTCTCCATGAATAACAATCCTATGTACATCCTCACACTCCCGCAATCAGATGAGATTATGACTGCCCAAGGAGGTGAAGCTAAAGGTAATTATAAACTGGATAATCTTGAGTTAGAATACGAGACCATTGAGAATGACACCCTTGCAAGTGAAGTATCAAGGACGTATTCAACGGGTCGCTCACTGTCCTACAAACACGTCACTCTTATGCGTACAAGTAATTGGGACAAGGATCTTACCATTGTTAATGAAAACATAAATATCCCCAGGAAGAGCATGTCAGCGATTGTCCTCCTATTTACCAGTAGAGTGAGAACTGATTCTGAAGAATATATTTACCCAAATATTGATAAAGTGAACCTGACCATTGAAGGTGTGCCTAATGCAGTTTTCTCCCAAGGACTTCACAAAAATAGGTTCTTCGAAGAAGCAAAAAGATTTTTCTGCCCTATGTGTGAGAAATCCATGGCAGACGAGTTTATGTCCATCAGCAAGTTCTTCACCAATGGTTTCGCTCTAGTAATCGATCTTAGATCAACACAAGATGATACCACTGGTGGAGGTAAGAAGATTGTTAACACACAGTCGGGAGTACTCCTGGAAATCAAAAAGAGAGCCACAACAGCTGACGTTCAGTGCAACATTTTTGTTGTATCAGATGCTCTCCTTAACTTTGCCAACAGAGATCTATCAAGTATTCAATACTAACGGTAAAGCATAGAGATGCAACCATTCAACATGCTCATAGTGGGAATGACTGGAAGTGGCAAAACTCAGTTCCTACTTAATATGTTAGAAACAGAGTACAATAGAGTTTTCGATTACATTATCATTATATGTCCAACCATAGAGTGGAATATGACTTACATTAATTGGACTCATATTAGTGACCACGGAGTTATTCAAATTCCATGCTCACAAGAAATGATCGATCTAGTTCTCAAGGCAGTGTCCACCATATTCCGCGGTACTCAGACTCTCATTATAGTGGACGATTGTGCGGCAAGTCAAGATGTAAAGAAAAGAGTCTCAGAACTGGTGCGCCTAGCTTTCTCTGCAAGACATTACAACTTATCTGTTATTGTAATTACCCAACAATTGTCCTCAGTAGCGAAACCATTCAGGGAGAACATTTCCAGGCTAGTTACATTTTACAACCCTAGTCGCAGGGATATGAAGGTGATAACAGATGATTACCTAAGTGGAGTTCCTCAGGAGACAATTACAGAGATTACGAAGATATTAAAAGATGAGAAGTTCACCGCACTGGACGTACTACTTATTCACCCTTACACATACGCTGTTAAACTAAACACCGCGAAGAATATAGATGATGGGAACTGAATCTGATCAAGAAATATTTGAGGCTGTAAGGGAAGTAGAGGAGGCCGCAAAGGTGCCGCGTAAGAAGGCAAGAAAAACTAAGTCTACCGCAGATAAGTCGCAAACTGAACACAAGAGGGACAAACTTATAGAGCTATCGAGGGATGGCATAATAGAGAAGCCCGCAAGTTTTATAAGAAAGTCCAACAAGGATGTCGTAGATAGAATATACCATGAGTATGAAAGTCAAAGGATGTCATGTGCAAGTGACTTCTTATCAACACTTATTATTTCAAAGTTTGCTGCGGTACTAGGAAGTTTTGGTGCAGTGGAATCATCAGAGAAACTGTCAGAGGAACTACTTAGTGACAAACTTCTGAAGGACGACGTATCATATCTAACCAGAACGATATCCCCCAACATCCCATTCATAGGGCTCATATCTGGTGGCTGTACAACAGCTAAACATGTAGTTGCCCATAAGTGGAATAAGGAGGAAGTGTTCGAGGAAGCTAAACATCTGATATTACATACAGAATGTCAGACTCCGGAGGACCAGTCGAGTGGGGAGGAACAGAATTTGAAGACATAATTGATGAATTGATTGAGAAAACTGATAGGAACAAGGAACAGCTAGATAAAATTCAGGCAACCCTGGATTCACTAGAGAGTGATTATAATGCACTCAAGAATAAAATTATAGGTCCGCTACAATATGAATTCGAAACGTTTAAAAGTGACACAATTAAAACAGTTGTAAAAATATACAAGAATCTAAATGAAAAATAATTTTTTGTAATAGGAAGTATGCAACAGTGGGAAGCAGCTGGGTGGGCTGAGGGAATGCTGCTCCCAGACTAGATCGAAATAAATTAAGATAAATTGATAAATAAAATAGCCTAGAAAATTTTTACATATATAGTATAGGAGAGATGGAGAAATTATTTAGGAATCCAGAGTTGAATGTTAGTGTGAGAACTGTGAGGTGGGGTGAGGGGATACTGTTTTATGCAAAAGATGTGGCGGAATCTCTAGGGTACTCAAATACGAAAAAAGCTATTCAAACCCATGTATGGAAGTCAAACAAGACAACACTTGGAGAACTTGGGGTGGGACCCAACTTGGGTCCCACCCTGGACGGTCAACCAAATTCTGTTTTCCTAAGAGAACCTGGTTTGTACCAACTAATATTCAACTCAAGGCTTCCAATAGCAGAAGACTTTCAGGATTGGGTATTTAGTGAGGTGCTTCCATCTATCCGTAAAACAGGCTCATATGAATTACCAGATAGAAGGTCACTCAGGTATAACCAAATGATCCTCATAAACGAAACGGACCTTCACCACACAGTTGTGAGTTACATTAGGAATAACCACCCTAAGGCTGTAATAGTACCCGGTCTTGGTGAGTACCAGGATACGGTGTCAAAGAGATGTCATGCCTGGAAGAAGGGCTATAAAGGTGGTCAGCCAGATCTCATTATAGAGAATCCTATGGGGGAGTACACAGGATTCGCAATTGAATTTAAGTCTCCTAAGGGCACAGGGATTACAAGTGAGAAGCAAGCATTATGGCTCGAAAGACTGAGGGAAATAGGGTACATGACAATGATATCCGACGACTTGATACAAATTTGTATCAGAATTAACGAGTACTTCTCACTTAAGAAAAAAGTTAAAACAGTAAGAGTGAAAAATGTAGTTAGCGATGTAAAACTGTACAAACAAAAGTTCACATCACACAAGTACTAGTTTACTGTCAAGCAGATTTGAGACATCTTGCAAGTAAATTCAAGTTATCTCACCAGTTATCTCACCAGTAGACTAAAGTTATCTCACCAGTAGATTTGAGACATCTTGCAAGTAAATTCAAGTTATCTCACAAGTAGAATTCAAGATATCTCATAAGACAAAACCAAGTTAAACCTAAGGTATCTTACAAGTAGAATGGAAGATAAACCTGAGCAAATTCAAGTACCAGTAACAAGCGAAAAGAAGAAGGACCCTAAAAGAGTAGCTGCAGGGAAAGGACTAGCTGCAATCAGTAGAATAGCAAAGGAGAGGAAAAAGAAACTGGCCGAACCCAACGAGTCACCTAGTAATGACAGTATGATCACCTACGTGGGAGTGGCCATTGCATTGATATCTCTTGTGCTAGCGTATAAAACACATCAGAGGGAAACTAAGGAACTAGAACCTGAGTTCATCCCTAAAACTGTAGAAGTAACTAAGAAAGCTGATGAGTCCAAGTTAGATTCACTTGAGTGATACATTAAACATGCCATATATTATAGCAAGATGAGTAAAGAATCAAAGATGACTAGGGAAGTGTACGATGCAGTGTTACTTACAGCAGGAGCAGTTGGTATATCAATGGCATCAAAGAAACTATTGAAAGAACCATTAGGTACCCCAGAGAATGTAAAAGGAATGGCGAAGTTAGCTATTTCAGTTAGTCTTTCATCTCTACTGGTCTCTTACCTGAAAGAAAAGAAGTATCTACCAGATGATCCGTTCAAAACCTAGGTAAGACTATACAATGGCGGGAGCAGTAGCAGGAGGACTCTTTAACGCATTTGCATTTGCGGGAGCAGGATACTTGTTTAAGATGTTTGACAAGAATGGATATGCTGAGGAAGCTCATAGACATAACAAAGCAATGGAGAACCTTACAGCCGAAAGAGAGAAGTATCTCGAAGAAGTCACTGATAGGAGAAATAGGATTGCCAAACTGAAGTCAGAACTAGCTGAGGCAAATAGTAATATCAAGTCAACGAACCAGTCATTAGAACTCGTTAGAAGAATCAATGAGTTAACACGTAAGGCTATGCCGAGGAAGCCGCAATTAAGTAATCACTACAAACCTAGCTCTGAGATGGAAGAATATATGACAATCTTTGGTTTAATTACAGGTGGGGTGGTTGGAGGGGCAGCTTATTTAATGCTGTAGAAAATGCCATAAAAATTTTCACATATATAGTATAGGGAAATGGAATTGTTACAGATGGCAACACCTGAGGAGATAGCATATGTAGGTAAGAAGACAAATACACTGAAAGAGTTAGAGGCTGCTGTGAGAAAGTACGCAGAGAGTAGAATAAAGAGAAAACACACATATGATCCAATATGTAGCGAATGTGGGAGTAAGTCTATTGGAATGATAGATGGAGCAGATATATGCACACAGTGTGGTGCTAGTGATATGAATAACTTCACATACTACGTTAGTTACAACTACAATAAGGACGACTACCTGAAAAAGAAGTCTTGTAATAATAGAGTCCGTTGGTTTGAGAGACACTTGTTCGAACATGTTGCTTCTAGGGATAGGGACATCATAAGGGAGCAGTTTAGAAGCATAGTAAGATGTATACAAAGACTTAGACTGCAAAGGGGGCGCAACATAGTTAGATACAAGTTTTACCTACTGAGGATAGCCAGCATGAATGGTATCTCCCTGAAGAACCCTCCTGAGGACATTAAGACTCAAAGGATTGTGGACATCCTTGAGGATAGGTTGTATGGGAAAGTTTTTGTTGAGCTTGGATGGAAACCTGAGAAATGTGAATATTATAGTAACTGGAAAAGTAGAAACACTTAAAGAAATATTGATATAATAAATCAATAGAATTAAACAATAAATAAAAACACTTAAAGAAATATTAATAGAATTAAATAAAAAATAAAAACACTTAAAGAAATATTAATATAATAAATTAATAGAATTAAACAATAAATTAAATCAAAAATAAAAACACTTAAAGAAATATTAATATAACAAATTAATAGAATTAAAGAATAAATTAAATAAAAAATAAATTCGAAATAAATTATTAATTAAATACTCCAATTTATTTTTACATATATAGTATATAGAAACTGTTAGAAAATATGGCGAGTTACTTGAACTTAGACGAATTCAATGTAGAACAACTTTTGGCTCTCAATAGCATCATAGATAGTGATGATGATATGGATACGAGGGTGGAGAACATCATGGTCGACAAAAACTACAGGATTGCACCTGATGATAAGGGCAAAGATCTCTTTGAAGGAGAAAGACAATTCATAGATGAAGTTGACCGTGATATGGAGGTAAAGAAACCCAGACGCCTTCCCCTGAACTGTAAGGGAAGAAGAGGAATTATGCCCACATGGAAATACTCTGACAGGCAAAAGGTAAAGGCCTTACTTGTAGAGGAGGCATACCAAAATCTACTAGCAAGAGGCGTTCAGGGATTACCACCAACGATGGGAGGTAGATGGCGCACGGATGATCCTCAGGTAAATGAGGAAATCAAGAGGATTAAGAACGAGAGGAACCCTAAGATCAAGCGTCCTAGAGGTAGACCACCAAAGGTAAAGTCTGATGCTGAAGTGAAGATTCCTAAGAAGAGAGGTAGACAACCAAAGGCAAAGTCCGATGCTGAAGTGAAGATTCCCAAAAAGAGAGGTAGACCACCAAAGGCAAAGTCTGATGCTAAGGTTAAAAGGCAAACTGTAGCTGAAAGATTCCTGAGCCAGAGGAAGGTAAAACTCTCGGTACCTGCAGATAGTGTCATAACTCCAGCTGGTCCAGGTAAGTTTACAATTCATGTGGATCTTAATAAGAGACCTGTGAGGAAAGCTCCCGAGGTGCCTAAGGGTGTAGCTCCATGGAGGCCTGTACCTAAGCCTAGAACCGTACTTCCTAAGGAAAAACCTGTACCGAAACCTAGAACTAAGCTTCTCAGGGAAAAACCTGTACCTAAACCTAGAACCATCAAAATAGTGTCTCCTCCTAAGTTACGTAAGCCTGTAAAGATGTCGAGGGAAGTTAAGGAGCAGCCTATAGTGGTTACACCAGAGGAACATGAAATCGATCCATTTGGAACAGACCTTGAAAAGCCATTCCACAGGAAAATCGAAACAGCCGCAAATGGAGCCGCCGTGACTTACTCGATAACTCCTCATTATATGGACCCCCTGGACCAGATGACCGCAAGTAGACAGGTAGTGAGAGGAATACTTGTGAACGAGTTGAAGAGAATGGGTGGGTTGAAGTACACGGAGACTATAAAGGTGAGAATGTCAAAGGAAATCGGTGACGGGAAAACGGACTCGGTCTACTTCAAATCTAAAACTGGTACTGCGACTAACTTCGAGGACATTGAAAGTACTGCTGCTCAAAACCAACTGACAATATTGTCTAGAATTGAAACCTTCCAAAACTTAGGTTCAAATTGGATTATACTCAATATTGAGAGTCATTACGTAAACATTGCAATGTACAAACCGTTGAAGGGAAGTTCGTATATAAAACTTCCAGTGGACATTAGTAATCCAAAGTGTGGGCTCATCAATATGAAGAACAATGACAACCTGTGTTTCCTGTGGAGTCATGTAAGACATCTGAGACCTAAGGCTAGAAGAGCAACCACTATCACACGGAAAGATAGGGAATTCATAACGAACCTGGACTACGACGGTATAGACTTCCCTGTGAAGATCAGCGATATCGACAAGATTGAGAGGAAAAACAGTATCAACATATCGGTGTTCGGTTACAGTGGTAAGAAACAGTTCTACCCCATAAGGAACTCTAAGGCTAAACATGATGAGCATATGGAGCTTCTACTCCTGGGTGATAGTGAAGGTAACAACCATTACGTTCTCATAAAGGATGTAAACAGGATGCTCTTCAGTGTAAGTAAACATACAAATAAGAAGCACTTCTGTCTACACTGTCTTCATAGTTGTGTGAGCAAAGAGGTGCTGGAGAATCCGTGCCGTAAATCTTCCCAAGGAAGGGACAAAAATCAAGTTCAAAAATCACAGGAACTCAATGCCTGTGCCGTTTGTGATATACGCTGATTTTGAGTCCATACTAGTACCAGAGGAGAGAAAAGTGGAGTCGGAACACTCTGAGGACAAAAGTAGTACAGACCTTTACCAGACACACAAGGCTTGTAGTTTTGGTTTGAAAACAGTCTGCCACTATGATGATAAGTACTCCGGTGAGTATAAGAGTTATGTTGGAGAGGATGCTGCATTGGTCTTCCTAAAGACTGTATTAAGGGAGTCCTTCAGGTGTAGAGAGATGGTTAACAATATATTCAAGAAAAAGATGGTAATTACACCTGAACAGGAATTCGAATTCCAAGCTGCAAGAAACTGCTCAATATGTGGTAACGATCTTGGTGAGGATAGAGTAAGAGACCATGACCATGCAACCGGCCTGTATCGTGGAGCTGCTCATAATATATGCAACCTGAAGTACAGAATTACATGGAAAGTACCTGTTGTCTTCCACAACCTGAGAGGTTACCATAGTCATCTGATTATGCAGGAAATTGGCAAGTTTAAGATGGACGTTAATGTGATTCCAAATAACATGGAAAAATATATTTCATTCTCACTAGGTAAAAATCTTGTCTTCATAGACTATACAGTTCATGGCTTCTTCACTGGAAGCACTGGTAAGTAACCTTTCACCTGAGGACTTTAAAATAGTAGGTGAGAGGTGGAAAGGTGAGGACTTCAACCTAGTGACACAAAAAGGAGTGTTTCCATATGAGTTCCTCGATGATATTAGCAAACTCGATACAGAAGGTCTTCCGAGTAAGGATAAGTTCTACTCTTCACTCTACGAGTCAGAGGTGAAGGAAGAAGATTACCAGAGAGCTCAGAAAGTATGGGATCACTTCAAGATGAAAACCCTGAGAGACTACCACGATCTCTACCTGGAGACCGACGTTCTTCTGTTAGCTGATGTGTTTGAAAACTTTAGGAGAACATGTCTGGAAAATTACAAACTAGACCCTGCACATTACATGTCAGCACCTAGTATAAGTTGGGACGCTTTTCTAAAACAGTCAGGTGAAGAAATAGAACTTGTAAGTGATATGGATATGTTCCAGTTCTTCGAGAAGGGTATGAGAGGTGGTACAAGTTATATTGCTCATAGACACTCAACAGCTAATAATAAGCACATGGAGACGTACGATGGGTCATCTGAAAGTAAGTACTTAATGTACCTCGATGCTAACAATTTATATGGCTGGGCAATGTCACAATCACTCCCAAATGGAGAGTTCAAGTGGGTTGAGGAATTCGACGGTATAAATCTAGATGATTACCTTGAGGACAGCGAAAGAGGTATGGTTTTAGAGGTTGACCTAGACTATCCAGAGGAACTTCACAATCTACATAACGGTTATCCTTTAGCACCAGAGAGTAAGGAAATTGATTCTTCCATGTTGTCAGATTATGCTAAAAGTATTGCTGAGAAATTCCAGCTGAAAATTGGAGGAGTAAAGAAACTTGTAACTTCACTAGGTCCAAAGAAGAACTACGTCTTGCATGTACGTAATCTAAAACTGTACGCGGACCTTGGAATGAAACTCACGAAGGTCCATAGAGCAGTTACATTTAAACAGTCTCCCTGGCTTAAGAACTATATAGACTTCAATACGAAGAAAAGGTCTGCAGCCCGTAATACATTCGAAAAGAACTTCTTCAAGTTGATGAACAATTCGATTTATGGAAAGACTATGGAAAATCTTAGGAAAAGAGTTGATGTGAAATTAATGTCCTCCAAAGATGACCTCCTAAAACTGACAGCGTCACCGTGCTTCCAGTCACATCGAATCATGAATGAGAACCTTATAGTGGTAAAGCGGATGAAAGAAGTTCTAACGCTAAATAAGCCGTGTTGTGTAGGAATGAGCATCCTAGACTTATCCAAAACTTTAATGTATGATTTTCACTACAACACCATCAAGAAGGAGTACGGTAATAGTTCAAGGTTACTGTTCACTGACACTGACAGTCTAATGTATGAACTGAAGACGGATGATGTTTATGAGGACTTTAAGAGAATTGGTGAAAAGCAAAACTGCTGGGATAATTCAGATTATCCAAAAGATTCTCCGTACTACTCAACTCACAACAAGAAGGTTAAGGTAAGTTTAAGGATGAAGCTGAAGGAGTACCTATAATTGAGTTCGTTGGGTTGAGGTCAAAGATGTACTCCTATGTAAAGGAAAACGGTGGAGGTGGAATGACTGCTAAAGGAGTTAAAAAGTATGTCATCAGAAACAAGCTCACTCATGAGAACTTCAAGAACGTAATTAACACGAAAGGTAGGATGAGACACAACATGAATACAATAAGAAGTGTAAAACATGAAATTGGAACTTACGAATTAAAGAAGGTTACT
Organism: Paramuricea clavata; assembly: GCA_902702795.2. Lineage (NCBI taxonomy): Eukaryota > Metazoa > Cnidaria > Anthozoa > Malacalcyonacea > Plexauridae > Paramuricea > Paramuricea clavata. Next base: position 60,254 of record CACRXK020000192.1, on the reverse strand, counting down.
CTGAGTTGCTTCGATGATAAAAGGTATCTTTTGGAGGATGGAGTTACCAGTTATGCTTACGGTAACAAGAATATAAAAAATAGTAACTGAGAAGTTCCCACAGAGTAGAAAGTAATAATCCTAAAGGGTAAATAAGCAGGAAGGGCCCCCTGCCTTGTGTACCCTCAAGGAGGAAATAAAAGATGTTGAAAAGGCTTTGGAATAGGAAGGTTGGATGATATTGGGAAAGTGTAGTCTCAGCTTTGAGATAAGTTAAATAAAAAACAAGAACAGCAGTTTCACATTCTAATTAAATGTACCAACCATTAATTTTAATATAATAAAAATAAATGATTTTTAATAAAGATAAAAAACTGATGGTCAAGAAAAATTGCTAGTGGTCTAGAAAATTGGAGCTCGGGAAAAAGTGGTCTAGAAACCTCAGTTCCTATACTACTAATGGATTATCTTAGCTTGTTTTCCCTTTTAACTGTCACATTTGTCTGTCAATGCTGTTATAATTTACATGAAAATCAGTCTAAATTATCTAGAAATTTACCTGAAATTACTCATGAACTATTGGTGGGTGTTACACTTTATTACACCCCTCTGGTCGCCACGTCCCTGTTTATATACTTGTCCGAAAGGTAAAAAGCAATTCATTAAGTTGCATTTTGTAGCTCATGCGCATTATCTTATAATGTTTTCCCCCGTATATAAGAGTAAAAGTATTTCCTTCTAGGTTCGACAACTAGAAAGATAATTAAAAACCCAGCAAAATAACGCCAAAGATCTAGAAAGTGAAATTCATGCTCAGGAAAACAAGATAGAAAAGCTTGAAAAGAAATATCAAGGTAGTCAAATTCGCGAATGCACTGATACGAGAAATAAATGTTTTAGGACGAATCCGCAGTTTAGGTGAGATATAAAGTAAAGAATAAAAGTTTGGATCCAACCTTGTTCCTAGGCTCTTGTCTTCGACTTCGTATTTAGTCTTCTAAAGATTCATATGTTGTTTATGGAGCGAAAAGGGAAAGCTAGTCGCGCCAGCCAAATATTCTGCTATTCTGCAATTTATTTATCCTTATTATTTTTTTTCAATCAACCAATCATACAAATCTTTTCGTTGAATTGGCAAATACCCTTCCCCTTTCGGAGATAAGCAATATTTGACAATATTTGGTAGGTACATATATGACAGCACGTTTCTCATAATTGATTCACTCTCCCATAATACCATCTTTTGCATTTCTCTTGCAACTTTCTCCAATACTCCAAAACAACTTTACCAAACTTGTTCTTATTCATGTTAACAATTAACTTCCAATAGAACTTGTCGCGTGCCCCCAACATTTATTGACGAACGGAAATAAAATCCGTAAATACAATGCCCGAGTGATTTGTAATAACAGTAAAGCTATGATCTTTTGCAGATATCATCAATCGCGTTGATGTGTTTTATCCCCAATCATGTTCGAAGTTACGAAGAAGAATACCTTCAACCACCAGTGGAATGTATTTTATTAATCCTCAAGGACTTAACTCTTCGCCATTAGTTCAAGTATACTGTGATATGAGCTCGAAGGATGGTGTTGGTGTGACATTGATTGGGCACAACAGTGAGTCAGCAACATATGTGAGGGGGTATGAATCCGCAGGTTCTTACAGGCGAAGGATTAATTATAAAATCTCTATGGAACAAATTGTTGCCATTATGAAACACTCTGAGAATTGTGAACAGTATATAAAATATCGATGTTTCCATACCATGATATGGTGGGGACACCAGCAACAAGCTTGGTGGGTATCGCGTCAAGGACATCGGATGAATTACTGGGGCGGAGCGGCAATTAACAGTGGAAAATGTGCATGTGGAATGACCAACAGCTGTAATGGTGAAGGAAAATGTAATTGTGACAAGAATGACGAATATTGGCATCAGGACAGTGGATATCTGACTGACAAGAACAGACTGCCTGTTACTAAGCTACGATTCGGAGATACAGGAGATGGTACAAACAGAGAATATGGTTACCATACCTTAGGAAAGTTACAATGCTGGGGTTAAAACAAATATAATTTTTTTTGTGAAATAGCGAATAAACCTCGCATTATCATTCAAGATTATCCTGAGTGTCAGACGAACACGGGATATGTAGCATGGAATGTAATAGCATTTATAATCTCTTAATGCACATTTATATTTAAAATGAGTTTTCAAAAATTTGTCATTCTAATCATCTATAGGTTTTTAAATATACTGGATGGGTGTCTTGGTTAAATTCTAACAATTTTCATATTGTATTTGCTTTGTTTTATGGAATACACCGCGTTTGATTCCAGAGTATTCAATCCGTATAAGCCCAAACATAATTTTTCTATTTCATTTCCACTTCGTAATTTCATAATAATAATAATATGGGTTCGATTGTATTATAATCTTGAACTGTCTATGCCAGTGTAGGTAGTGCCAATAATGACAAAGTTAATTAATTTTTGTTGGTGGGGATGCAATTACTTGAAAAATAACAAGGAGGAATTGTTTGACTTATAGCACTTCTAGAATATCTTTACAAACAAAAGATCTACATAAATTTCCAAACCTACTCCTTTTGAAGCATTCCAAATGGTAGTGTGTTTCTTCCAATCAAGCACTTTTAAACCGTTTTCCTTGCACAAAAAGCCAAGCTGTCAAACGTTGGAAAGCCAACTGCATACTGTATAAGTCACACTACTATGACAGACGGTGACATTGATACAATAATATAGATCTACATTTGGTTTTGTTACTCATTATCGTTACACGGGATGAAACCTAGCCTAATTTTCGATATAATTAAAGCAACTAATTAGATTATTATACTAAAATAGATTATTATGCGAATTGTATTAATCAACAAGATTTGCATAGTTGAACGTGACCCGTATTCATAACCAGAAAATTTGGCCAGGAATATAAAGTTAACCGAAATAGGGTTAATTCTAGGTATGTGGTTAGCCAGTAAAACAAAGTGTTTTTAAAATTGGGTCTTGTGAATAAGTCCAGTCAAATGTGTGAGATAAACTAGATCTTCGCAAGGTTTTTCGTCTTTGCTTCGAACCGAAGGAACGCCGGCTACATATTTTACCGACCCAACCTTGCCGACTGAGAAGCTTGGGAGGCTGTTGTACCACCCCCAAATAAAAGTCGGGGAAGGGGCCCAATTTCTCCAAAGGGAGCCCCCAAATGCTGGAATTGTGAATGTGTTAAATGTTTGGAAATATTGGAAATTATTTAAAAAAAGTTTTGGAAAACATATTTTTAATCCCCTTTTATCCAAGAAAGGTTAAAAAAAATTTTAACCTTTTTATTTTTATATTTAGAAAACTTATATCCCCTCGCGCTCGCCAACATTTTCTGGAAACATTTTTTGTGGGAGAAGGGAATACAAAAAGGGCCCAAACTTTTGAGTTTACCCCCTCTCTCCAAAGACATCGGTGGGCACGTCGCTGGTGTTCGCTTCGTTGATAATCCCTTCAACCAATCAAAGAAAACGTGACAATGCATTCGGTTATTAAATTTCATGTATATCTAGAATTAGACTACCCACCTGTTCTTGTTTACATGCTGTAAATTCGCTGATGTCCATTTCAAAAGCTATTGAAAAAGCAAGTCAATGTGCAGGCTGTAAACAAATTTTCTCTTTAGACACTTGGTCGATTGTTTTCGTTGGAGTTGACTCGGTATTATTTTCTGTCATTTGTAATTGCGAGTGCTCCAGCCACCCAATCTCGTTCACCGAGCCTGCGATCCTCGGGAAGGAACGTGAGGCTCTGGGATAATCCGTTGCCGGAAGCTAGGAATCCTGGCTAAGACTGAACTGCGCATTCCATATCAACGGCCAATCAGATTCCTCCAAGGGGAATTTTGGGCTCTAAAGCATAGTCCAAAACAGATCTGTATTTGCATATTTTATTTGTTTGCTTCATTGGCATGACCGTAAGTACAGGCAGTTGCTAAATATTTACATATATACATATAGGCTATATTAAAAACTATGTGCTGTCAACTGTAGACTATATACTACAACGTGCAATTTACAAGAAAATAAGTGAAAAGAATATAAAAAAACTAAATGCAATAGTGTGGAAATAAACTGAATTAAATTAGTTAATCGTCGATCCTCTGGTTTCAAGGCGTTCATGTCTTTTGGTAAAACAAAAACGCACAAATTTTGATAATAATATCGTTTTATTTCCGTTTGATTTCATTATTTCTACCGATAAATTTTGTTCTGTTTGGAAGAACATTCAGGCTGTTGAGAAAGTTTTCTCTTATGCCGCCGTAGACTTCACATGATGTGAGAAAGTGCAATTTATTTGCTACTTGTACCTTTTGGCGGTCCACAGCGGTATGTGCGGCGTTCAATAAATTATTTTTTTGTTTATACATTGAGTGGCTGTGGAGAAATTTTCAACAAGGGCTTATATTCAACACTGAGGGCAAAACTCGACCCCAATAGTTGCACATTTTGTCATTAAGATTATTAGCAACCTTGGTTAACCGCATGTTAGCTCGTGAACTATGGAGCGAAATGGTAAGTTGCATCTCACTATAAATGGTGTCACAATTCATCTTTGAGATTGAATTTTCGATGTCCACTAACGTAAAAATCTGGAACATAGCTATTGCAATTTTTATATAGAGACACTCACAAATTTACAGAAAACTGCTAAATCTCCCCTTCGCTTATTCGATCTCATCTTATGCAAAATTAGCTATGCAGTGTCATTTCGTGAGTAGTAAATCATTTTTCTGTTTCAGTGGCGTTATAAAGATATTTTAATTTAGGGCGGCTGAAATTTGTAGAAAAGATCATTAAAACTTAGTAGTTCGAGGGCTTGCTCTCTCAGGAAAACTATAAAATCACTTTTGGTCGCAAAATTGGAGAACGTATAGAGCAAAAATGTTGAAAAAATTTCTTTCACTTTCGGTTTTTTGTTAGTTTGAATGATTTGCTAAAGAGCTCAACGAGCTATAATTGCTAGTAAATGAATCATAATTAAACTCAAGAGTAAACAAAAATACCTGTAAATGGAAAAAAAGGGGTGGCTAGGGGGTTAACCCCCCAGTGTAAACTTCTAGGGGGAAACCCCCCTCTCGCCTTCCTTGGTTCCTACGCGAGTGTTGAAATCTGATGCACGTGAAACTTCTGCCATCTTTAACTGTATGAGAAAATAAATCCTCTTCGCGATGCTGTCTTATTAATGTCATTAACATGCACGTTTCAGGTAAGATTCATGGTAACTCAGGGTCTAAAACTTCGCACTTTCGACGTTTCGGAACAGTAGCAAAAAATGAATGCATTCTGTGTCAAATGGCTTCAATACGGTTGAATTAGATAGCAATGTCAGCAAACTTTACTTTTCCTGATGCAGTGTGGCATAGCCAAGGAGGAGCAAGAGGGGTTCTGCCCCCTCCCAATTATCCCCAAAACTTCTTAGTGAAAAGATGAAATCCGTGCAGAAAAGTGGGGGCAGGGTGCAATGTCTGGAATAAGAATAAAGATGGCATTTTTTTGGTTATGATTGAAAACTCGTCTCAGAATGCAAGAAAAATGCTGTTCTAGAGACCTTGATTCGGGGGTGGAAGCGGAATATTTTTACTAAAAATTCAATATTCCAATATTCCAATTTAGCTGGGGTCTTTGTGAAAATATTAATTCCGATTGTGTTTCAAATATTCATATTCTTACTATGAATATTCATATTCCTACCTGAAATATTCATATTCTTACCACAAATATTTATATTCAACCTACTTTTGATCCGTTTCCAACCTGACCTTGGAATTCAAAACTTCTCAGGGGAGAGCATGCCCTCGGACTCCTAGAAAGATTCTTGCGGCATAGGTGCTCGTCTTCCCAATCTATGTACAGGGTGCATCTAGAAAAAGGCAATCGGGTGCTCTTGCGCGCTCAATATTGAGCGCAAAAATTTATTTTTTCATATTAATAAAGATTAGGGTTTTATCTTATGAATGAAACCTTTCTTGTTTCATTCCAAGCACAAATAACCAAATACAGTACAAGCCGATTAAACATTGCCGGTCAAAATCACATTTTCCACCTTCGTAGAAGTGACCAATTTATCACACCATATTTAAGGCTTTTTAAATTAAAATTTAAAAATTTTCGATCCAAATGGGATTTACTTTCAATAGTTTTGCACTCAATTCCCAGCGGTTAGAAAATGCGATTTCAACCAGAAATTTTTGTTCCGCCGTTGCTGTGAAAAAAATTTATTGATTAACACAATAGCTAAGGTGCTTTTTTACACACCCTGTATTTGTTTTGACCCTCTTGAACCTTGTTGTTTGAGTTGTCCTGAATGATAGGATAAATTATTGAAACGCAGAAAGCAGACCCAACCACCTCGTAGGCCGACACAAACCATCCCATTTGAGGAGCATGCTATAGTTTCAACACCATGGTCGAATTGAAACTCTTCAACAAACCGCCCATTGCGTAGATTCCACAATTTCAGCGTCTTATGACGAAGCGAACCTGACAATAGAAATTCACTTCCTGGCACCACTGCTAACGCTCTGATATCATGTGTAATATCAACTCTATGGAGCATCGTTCCACATTTAAGGTTCCATATCAGTAAAGAATTACAATCTAAAAGTGTAATTTAAAATTATAATAATACTGCAAAAGAAATGTTACACGAGGCAACTTTTGCTACAATTACAAAGCAGTTTTGGATATATAGCCATGTTACCGCAAATTGCCATGCAATTACCGAGACAGGTCATGATATTCCAAGAAATTGTCAACATTGCCCGCATTCTACTCTGCAAGGGGATGAAAAATAAAAGAAATATAATTAAAAATGTCGGCAAAGTAAACAGTAGACCATGCGCACAATTTACTGCGACTCCTTTTTAGATAACATAGTTCTATGTCAGGAATGCGTTGTAAGTTGCAGCAAAAATTACCCGGTGTAACATGGCCTTAAAGGGGTCATGGGTTACAAATACAGTTAGGGTGTTGTCCCTTAGCTTACCGCCGAGTTACGCCTGCTGCTACTGCAGGCCACTGATCTGAAATAAGACTGTATAACGCATCTATAGTATGCAAAAGTGAAGCTGGATGTCACCGGTCGCCAGTCGATTCTGGGGCCCCACTTTTGTACAGATTTGTATTACAGTATGGTAGTTTTTCGCGTTTTTTGCCTTGGCTACTACTCGCAAAAATAAAAGCATACAGGAAGAATTTTGAGCAAAAAATTTGGATAATGGCTATATAACGCCGCAGACTTTGAAGGAGTGGAAAGCCCCAGACTTTGTTTATCAACACGAGCTTGCTTTGCTGCTTCCCTACAAAATAAACTCAAAATATACCAGAATTGCCATTGCAGCAGGACAAATATTCTCAGGAAATTTGAAGAAATGAAGCAGCTATACATTGTCAGCAAAAGCGTACTGAGCTTAATAGTTTTAAAATACCTTCTTGTATGTTTGTATCTTTGTGATTGTAAAACTGACTCGGTAAGAAACGTAGCCAAGGTAAAAGACGCGAAAAACTAACATACTGATTTAATACAAATCTATATAAAAGTGGGACCCCAGAATCGGGTGGCGGCCGGTGACGTTTGGCTTCACTTTTCCATACTATAGATGCGTTATCTAGTCTTATTTTAGATCAGTGCTGCAGGTCAAAAATGAGGTGTATTCTTGTAACATCCGGGAGTTAAACTCGAGGAGAACTAGCCAGCTGTACTTTTATAATAAAGTTTAATTATTATAGTTGTGTGTTAAGGTCAAAATGGTACATTTGGCGACGAGATAAAATGGGAAGTCATGGAAAACTAGAAGAATATGACCCACAAGAGGAATGGAGAGTATACTGAGCAGTTGGAATTTTACTTTGAAGAAAGTAGCGTGGACGGCAAAGATAAACAACAAGCGATGTTATTGAGTGTTTGTGGTAAGTTGATTCGGAACTTCACTACGCCAAAAAAACCTTCAGAGAAGACGTTTGCAGAGCTGGTAGAACTTGTACAGCAGCATCAACACCAAAAGCCTTTCGGCAATAGTGCAACGGTTCAAGTTTAATACTCGATGTAGCTGAATAGACTTGGATCAAGTCCGTCTCTCTAGAATCCGAATCGCGAAGCAACGAGATCGAGCGCGAGGTGCGAGAATGGAGGGAGAGACGGACTTGGCTCACTTGCAAAGTTGCAATGTTTCGAATCAGATTATTATTTCGGCGAGAAATTATATCAATAGACAGGTGTTATTTTTAGCGGTTTTGTTACAAATACGGAAACCCACAAGTGTCGGCTCGAAAAAATCGATAACATTTTTATTTATCTACGTTGCGACTATATTTCAGTCATGATCAGGATAAACTAGCTATAGGTTATATATAAAAAGCGGCATTTATATGAAGAAATATGATGCAATAATTAGGTTGATTATTAATGAATTAATTAAATATGATTAGTTCTTTAGAAGCTTTAAGTCCATGATTAAGTTCAGGTTTATATCTTTGAATAGCGAGGGATTCTTGATATAGTAAAAGGGACCAATGGTTAGATTTATCAATTATTTTAGTGTTGTTGAAAACATGTTCAGCCATTATACTGGTTTGATCAGACTTTGCGTCATCGTATATTAGCAGTTTTGTTTTATTCAGTCATTGTGGCTTCGTTGTCGTTGTCATTAGATACTGGTGGTGATGGTTTAAATTGGTTACTAAGTTTTTAGGTTAATTTGCGAGGGAAACCATTCCAAGACATGAAATTTTGGATTTGTTTTAATTCGTTGTTCAGGAGAGTGGCATTACTGCAGATTTTGTAGGCGCGATTTACAAGAGCACGGATCCAAGCAATTTTTCTTGACCAGGAAGTGAAGCTTGATATATGGGAGTATTGACCAGTATAAGTGGGCTTCCTATAGACAGAAGTTCCAGAGGGTGGATGTGGATGTTGATGCCAAGGAAATGGATGTCATTGTCGCTAAATTCGTCAACGGTGAATTGTAAGTTAGTATGGAAAGAGTTAAACTTAGTAAGAATTAATTGTACGTCAGATGGTTTCATAAGAATAAGGGTGTCATCAAAATAACGTTTGTAAAATCTTATTAGTCCTGAATTAATGAGAGGTTTAACAATTTCTAGTCTGATCAAACCGGTATAATGGCTGAACATGTTTTCAACAACACTAAAATAATTGATAAATCTAACCATTGGTCCCTTTTACTGTATCAAGAATCTCTCGCTATTCAAAGATATAAACCTGAACTTAATCATGGACTTAAAGCTTCTAAAGAACTAATCATATTTAATTAATTCATTAATAATCAACCTAATTATTGTATCATATTTCTTCATATAAATGCCGCTTTTGATATATAACCTAGCTAGTTTATCCTGATGATGACTGAAATATAGTCGAAACGTAGATAAATAAAAATGTTATCGATTTTTGGAGTTTCACTTGTTTTGTATTTTATTAAAATACTCAGTGGTTCTAAAAAAAATTTTCGGTTCTTGTGTTTAGCCAGATTTCAGCAAGCAGGCCAGCCCGCTTGTCCATATAAACGAATGATAATTTTTACTATAAAAATAACTACACAATGAGATCTCACTTCTCGGGCTGTCTAGCTTAGCAGGCTAGCCCGGCTTCCATATAAACAAGCTCTTTTAAAAAAGTTTAAAAAGTTGTGGAAAGCTAAAAATTCAATGAAAATTCCAAAGGAGGGGGACCAAAAAAATGGATGTTCTCAACATTTAAATGCCTTATTCGACCAAAATGTTAGATTGACTTGTCCTTAATAACACATGAAAAATTAGAAATTCCTTACCTTTAGGTAAAGCGAAACTCACTTGTAAGTTGAGGTTTGTTGTAGGTTTTACCAATTCATAGTCGAGAACGTAGGAATTACGTGAGATTGCGCGAGCAAGCTACATCAATGTTTACCAGTGAATGAGCACAGAATACCAACATATACGGGGAGTGAGCATCTTAGCATTTCTTATGCCGCGAAAATTGTCTAACAATTGTTGGAAGGGCACGTAATTCCTATGTTCCTCACTATGAATCGGTAGAATCCACATCAAACTTCAACTTACAAGTATGCCTTATTTATATGTAGCTGCATGCATAAATTTGCATGAATTAAAATCGTATAAATTAGATATTAATTGCCGCTCGCAGTCTGGGATATTAATGGTTTTAGAGGTTTTGTAAAGGTCAGTGCGTTGCTGACAGTCTCAGTTTAAATCCGTACGAAAAGATCATTGTTGTGTTAGATATGTACGTAATGTATTTGCTCATCAGCTAAAGGTCTTGTAGATGTGTTGTTTAAGTGTATTTTGTATCTTTCCTTTATAGTTTACGTAAATTACAACATAGTTGAAATGACTTGAATTGTGTTCGTTGGCGTGTTTTGTTTGTCTTCTACAGTATATGTAGTTTGCAGTAAAATCTGATCATAGTCTACGTCACATAGGAATCACGCGATCATGAACAAGAACAAAAAACCAATAATTGTCACACTCTATATTTGCCTCTAACAAATCTGAACCAAGATTACAAGACACATTAATTTTTTTGTTATAAAATTTAGCAAAAGTTCCACAGTTGCACCATCCAGCAGATTCCAAGATACTTTCTATGGGGGCACCTGCCTTGGCTGCAGCGTTAGTGGTAGCTGCTTTGGTACTGTGAGCAGTAAATGTTGTTGTATTAATATCTGCATCCTTTAATACAATCTTGATCCAAATGGTTTTTGGTAATTTAGCAAAGCGACGGATAATACACAAACTTTTGCTTCTGGCCAAACGTTTTCAATTCAATAGGTTTTAGATGTTTCCCTAGTCTCTACTGTTACTGTAAACCGGTCAGATGAAAAAAAATTTCCTATTTGATATGTCCATATGGTTAACATCCAATCAATGAATCGTTTGTGTTCGTTAACCAGTGAGGAGAGCCAACAACATAACGTAATGTAAGTTCAACAAATGAAATACATTCAATAGAAGTGCAAGATCGCAGTCTATTTAACACTTGATTGACATTCCAAATAACTTCCTAACGTGGTAGCGAAGGTTTCCCTCCAAAACCTCTTCACTACAGGGTGCATACCAAACATAAGAGAATTATTAACTACAAGTATGGTTGAAAGGGCAGATCTGGCTGCATTAACTGCATTGTAGCCAATACCCGTATCAACTAGTTCTGCCAGGAAATGAATACCTTGAATTACAGTAGCTGAAACTGGCCTAATCGCTTTGGAGTTGCAGTAATTTTTCCACTTTGTAAGGTAGATTTGGTATTGCTTTTTAGTTTCATCCTGCCAGGCACACATGAAAATGTCTGAAGCTGTTTGTGAAAATCCGCTTGCCTGCAACTGTCCCCTGATAAGTGACAACCAGCAGATCCAGTTTCTTGTGTAGAGGCTGTGCTTCTTGTAGGTAGCTTGGTAGCATATAACAGTCTGGCACTGTGCTGTACAAGAACTGCAAACATATGTCTATATCTGGGTTAACTTGTAGTTTGTCAAGTGCTTGATGTAAAACAGTGGGGTTCCACATCCACTTGCTATGTTATATTTGCCAGGGATATGTTCCACTAAGACCCAGATTCGTTTATCGATGCACCACTTCCAAATATCTAAGACTCCATTGTTACATTGTACTTAGTGACTAGTGTCCATATTGTTGATAACAGCCACTGCTGTCGTATTGTCAATCTTCAATCTAATGTGGGTATTGCTTATGTGAGTCGTTAGAGATTGGAGTGAAAAAAGAGCAGCTATAAATTCAAGGCAATTAATATGCTCTTTCGATTCTTGGGGTGACCAGTGTCCCTCAAAAGCTGTGCCATCAAGAACACCACCCCATCCAATTTTTGATGCATCTGTATTGATTGCAATTGATGGGAGCTCGTGGTTGATAACCTTGAATACATTGTCAACGCTGCCTATCCACCATTGTAATTCTATCCTAATCATAGGTAATAGAACCATTGGGGGATCATAATTTCCCTTGTGGTTTTTAACAGCTATTAAAAAGTCTATTTAACAATTAGACAAGGAAGCTTAGTTGTCTATGAGAGAATAGTCAACGAGGCGAAGCCAAGTTGACCATTCGATCAGAGACAACGAGGCTGAGTTGTCTAATTGTTTTAGTATAAACCACATAAAGAAAACTGAATTTTTAATTTTATTTCGAAATGAGCGTTTAAATGGCTTCCTTCGGCCGAGCCTTTGGCGATATTTCTCTTCGGCCTTGTTGACAACTACTCAGTGTTGTGATCTTCCAAAAATGACTTGAAAAATACTATTTGTGAATTTTTAAAAAAGTTAAAAAACATGTCGTAAAACAGCATAATAGTAAGCGGTCGTTACACTGTAAATGCAAATTTTGGCTAATTAAAAGAAAGAAACAAGGTTTAAAATTTCAAACACAGAATGGCTTGTTCGCCCTCGTCGGTGAGCTACCTTTCCTCCTCTTTGTCCAAAAAATTGGATTTTTCTTTTGCCTCGTTCACCTTCGCGTTTGCCATGATTGAAAGCTTACGGCACATGATATAGCTTGCTTGCGCAATCTCACGTGATTCCTATGTGACGTAGACTATGCTGAGGCAGTGAACTATATAGATGGAAGGCTGACTTTAGTAATTGACGTAATCAAAAAGTGAAGCCAAAGATGGCGGATTTTGAAGCCATTCTTGCGCGTCATTCTCAGTCCCCTTACCCACGCGGCCAAACATTTTTTGTATTTTCATGGCGGGAAGTGATGGGTTCGCGACTCTCGGGTTGTGTTTTTCTTCATTTTAAAAGAGCAAAAAGGGGAAATAAACTTCATTTATTTCATGTAAACCTGATTTCCTTTATCTAATCGATCTGTCTACTTCATTTTCCCACTGTATGTGTGAGTAAATCTGTATTTTTCATTGCAAATTCAACAACTAATTTCAAACTTTTTTTGTTTTTTTTATATAAAATCTGTATTTTTGAAATTGGGAATTTATTTTTGCTTTGGTTGTTTCGTTTTCTTGTTTCTATGGTGCTTTTTAGTTTTCACACCATTATTTAACTTATTTTAGTCCGTTTTCCTGACCTAAAATTGCTTTTTAACTGCAGTTTTCGAGGCAGTTTTTAGTCAATTTAATTCCATAGGCATACATATAAGAAAATTTTGTTTTTTTTATTTTTTATTTAATAAAATCACTTTGATGATTGCCTTATAAACTTAAACTGTTCATTTTAATGAGTGATTTATGTGGGTTAGACCCTTGTCAATAGGGGCATAGAGATATTTTAAAAAAATCAGTGACTTTGTGTTTTGTTTTGTCACTCTTTGTCATTTACAAAAACAGCAATCCCGCGCTATTTTGCTTTCTTTCCACTCAAATATCGCATCTTTTAAATAAATAATAATTAAAATTTAGAAGTGAACCCAAAAAAAACACCAGGATTCAACTTTTCATACAAATTTAATCTGTTTTTCAACAGATTTTTACTCGGAAAATAAAGAAAAATATAAAAAAAGTTTGGCCGCGCACGTAAGGGGACTGAGAATGACGCGCAAGAATGGCTTCAATTTCTGCCATGTTTGGCTTCACTTTTTGAGCTCAAGTCAGCCTTCCATGTGTATAGTTCACTGTGCTGAGGTCGAATTCTTCTAAAAACATAGCATGTGATAGCAATAGGCATTCAGTGCAGTTGCCAAACTCAAAGCACGTTATAGCGCGTCTTTCAAGGATGTGGGCATTGGTTTCACATCGAATGCAATCTGTCCGACATAAACGTGTAAAGATTTGTAACGAAAGCCTCTTCACTGGAAAGACAGCAAACTCAGCAATACAGAGATAGCGATAGCCAATTTGACCACGAACAACAAGAAACGAAGAACGCACGAGCTGTACTTCCTTGATCTGATTACCCAAGTGAATACTTGGCGTAGGTTTGAAGGTCTACAATCGTAATGTTTTGTAAAGTTACTTGCTTTTGCTCACAAAAATTTAACTAAAATATGCCCTTCGTGATTCTTTGCATGCGAAATCTATATTTGTTAGCACGAAAATGAATGTCAGATTATGTCAAGTGATAAGTCCTGCCGAGGAAACATCTTGCTTTTTGGGAGAAAGATATTAATAAGTTAACGTTTAACGATGCTGGTAAAACTTTTTTCAACACATAGCTTTAAAATTCAACTTTTAACAGAAGATTTTGTTCGGACGTTGTGAATTCAAAGTGCAATATTTAGGTTTGCGCAAGGCAAAGTTTGAAGCCCTATACCTTCGCAACAACGCAATAAATAAAACATCGTCGCAAGGAATCACAGGAGAAATCCTTTTTGAACAACATATCTCGATTTCATGAAAAATATTAAGAAACTCGAAAGTGACTGTCTGTGTTTGTTTATGAATTTTGCGATTTACGCGTTCTGATTGGATTGGAGCTAAAATGTAAACAATTCCGGAACGAAATTCACCCTTGTTGCCAATGTTTTGTTTTTCGTTTTCATATTTCTTTTCCTCTAAGATTTTTCGTAAGATTGTCTTTATACATTACCTACTGGTTAGAGATAGAGTCAGGTTTATTTTTTAAGTGTATTATATCCAATTAAAATATTTTTAACTTTAGTTAAGCAAGGTGTTTCACGATATGGCCATTAGTGCTTTCCATTTGGTACGAATTAAAATGAGATTTTTATGAACTAAATAAACCCCAACCCTGACCCTAGAAAGCCAACATTAGGAAGAAAAACAGTTTTTTTTCTAAGAAAATACGAAAAGAACGAATGACTTGCCGGGATTCGAAGCAACGACGTGTGATCTAGTAAGCGCACGCCGTTACCACTACACCACCTGCAAACAGGCTAAACACACTCGCAAAACTGTACTTTTTTATGCATACAGTCAGCTTCTCATCTTAAATCGGGCTCATTTTTCTGTTTTGTTTCGTGACTAGACTATGGAGCTTACACAACGTATTTTTGAAATTTGCTTCGCCAATCAACTTTCGCCAATCAAGCGATTGTTTTAAAAGCAATTTTAAATTCGCAGTGCGTGTTTTATCAGACTTAAAGATACTCGGCTTTGCCTCGTACCTTTATATTTGACAAAACACTACTGCTTATGTTTTAAGTAGTACATAATATATAGTAGCCATTTACCGATGGAGGCCACATGGTTGGAGGCATTGTTAACACGTAATATGTCGTAATGTTGTTTCCCCCAATACCAATCAATCTCGTTAATAACCAAGCCCTCGTTCAAACTCCACTTTATGACTTTAAAGGCATCACGTAATAACCCGGCAGCAATAAGGGAGTCCTCCACTACACGTAAAGTTGCAACTCTGTGACCATCAAACTCGTATGTACTCACGATCCCAGCAGCGTTTATACGATAAACCTGTCAAAATAATAACAACCGTATTTATCCAAAATACCACCAGTGTTCAAAAAACAGTCGGCTATGGGTCATTTTCCGAGCGAAACGCCAATATGACCGTCTACTGATTGCTCTGCACGGACATTATGGCCATGCATTGACATTGCTGAAACTCAACGATCAAGAATTATCTCGTATAGCTATCTGTTATCACCAGTGAACTCTATTGGGTATCTCATGAACCATTATTTGTTTGCGCCAAGACTTTTCCGTGCGTGCGGTACAACTTGAATATTTAATACAATATAAACATCAGACACAAGTATATTACTTTATAGAATATTAATATATCATGTTTTACGTGCAGCAATCTTCAGCAGGCACATTATAAATCTGATAAAGACTTTTATTGGCATTGCCATTGGCTCTTTATAAGCAGAAAAATCCACCTTCTTTTCGACCTGCATGCATGTGTTAATCAATATTGTATGTGTTAATCAATATTTGTATTAACTTTAATCTTTATCGTATTTTAGAAATTTCATTCAACTATGCTTGAGACAAAACAGCCGATATATCAATAGAAACTTTAAAATGCTTATAGAAACTCATCGAGTAATGCTGTGTCTGTGCGGGACTTATGCATTATGTATAATATATCCCGGAAGCTGACAAAATGTAGAGACACTTTATATTGCATAAGGTTTAGCAAAGTATTTGTTCTATTATATTTGCTGTAAGGAATGTCCTTTGCATTCAATGGGCAAGGTATAAAAGACGAAGGTAAATGGCTATTGAATTATATATTATATATTATACTATGCACTATGTCAATCAAAGCGCGTTATTAATACATGTTTTTTTTTCTTTTATAAATGACTTGTTAATGTCTGAGTTATTCATTACTAACACAAAATATCGCCCATGTATTAGCCCCATTCCCATATATAAGCCCCCCCCCCCTGGTATAAGCCCATCAAAAATCGCTTACGAAAGTATGTAAGCCCAGGGCTTATAGTCGGAGGTTTACGGTAGAACTATGATTGTACAGAACACACTCACTCCTTGCAATCGAAGTATAAAGTGCGGAAGTGGAAGCATGTAATTTGATACTTTGCGTACTCCCCCTTGGGAAATCAAATTTCCGTGTGACCAGCCCCAGCCGGGTCTTTCCTCCACAAAAGGAAAGAGCCTAGGAACGAGGTTGTAAACTTCTGAGCATGCATAAATCACTTTTCATCAAAAAATTGACATCAAGGATTTAGCTGGTGTCATTTAGGTCATGTGATTTGTCCATGCGAATACGCCATCCTGTATAAGTACGTTTCCTTGCAGAGAGATAGCCACAGGGGGAATGGGTGGTCAGGATCTCTCCAGTTTTTTTTCAGGACTAATTCTATAATTCTTATAAAACTGAGGTGAAACTGAGGGGGGACGTAACCTGGTAATGCTTTCATCTATGATATACCATATACCAAATCTACAATTTAAAACGCGTTTAAAATCCAAAAAAAAAGCGTTTCGCAGAAACCCATAATCCACGCCCCCAGATGGCCGTTCTGTGTATTCGATTATTAGCCTCTTCCCAGTTACTTGGTGCTGGCTACGAACCTGCCTCCTAGCAATGCTGGATGAAAAATCCTGTTTCGCTGAAGATTAGTAACATTAACACCCATACCGGTAAGCAAGCCTTCCTAAGTGTAATTGTGGTTATACTACTGATAGTAAGGCAAGCCAGCTTGCATGGTTCCCATATAAATGCACATAGCAAAAACTAACAGTAAATGTAAAGCTCTGTGAAGATGTTCTGTGACTGGTTGATTATGACAATGACAAAAGACGTAATTGGCTTACATAAACAAATGGAACATTATTCTTGCTTCGTTCTTTAGAAAATCCATTCTATAGCTTATTCTTTTGTCATTGTCATTATCAATCAATCACAAAACATTTTCCTAGAGCTTCGTGCCTAGTCTGATCCACCATTTACATATTTATTTGATTATTATTGATGCAAAATCCTTTCAAATCATATTACAAACTTTACTACCCTTGCCTTGTTTATATTCCGATTTTAATATATACAAAAGAATATGTTGTCCATTGTCATTCTACAATGTGTATTATAATCATGTGATATTTAAGAACGTTTGCCTCCACATACGTCACGGATAGCCTGGGACCAACAAAATTTACATGCTGCTTCCAGTGAACTCAATCTATTTACCTGGAACGATAACATCACAGAGTAGAGATATACAGAGAGGAAACCGACACTCGATAACCTCAATTTTCGTGTCACGCGTTCCACGCGCCGCGCAAAATTTTCCAGCCAGTGCGTCGCTAAAATTTTATAACAAAAGATAGGAAAAACGCCGTTCGAACCGTGAAAATCGCTTTTTTTAAAAAAATGAGATACCCATTGAAATTTTGTTCAGTAAATTATTGTATAATAACGGTAAGCGATCACTTTTATTGATTTCCTTTTATTAAAAGTGTTAACATAACATTTTATTTAGCAAAAGTTTGTTTTTTTCCCTATCTACTCCTTATTAAAATCGTGAAATACACTGGCTGGGATTTTTAGATGCTTATGTATATAAAACAAAGCAGCAAATGATATAAATTCCTCAAAATTTAACTCGCACAAAAAAACAAAAACATGAATACTTCTACAATATGTATAGTTTCGTTCCTCTTCATTATCAAAATTTAATAAAATAGTGAATTAATATATTTTCTATAGTTAATAAACTTAATATATCGGCGTGACATAATTTGCCGCGAGTTTTATCTCTCTATATCTCTTCTCTGTGATAACATTCAGTCATTTGGAAGTTAAAAAGTGAAGCCTCGCGTGAGCAACGCGTGAGCAGTGGCATCAGCTTTCCACGCCATACGTCAGTTTCAGTCCCCTTATACGCCATCATCGCTCGGTCTATCACGAATCAGTGTGCGTCAGTGGCGTTGGCATTGGCTTCACGTTTCTCCCGCATGTTATCGTTCCAAATAAAAGACATAGATTTGACTGGTTGCTTTTACGAGGCAGCAGTTACTGCTCAGTAATCGGGTTATATTTGACCAGGATGTTATATTTATCCTTGCAATTGAATTAAAGCACGTTATTTCAAAGAGGCCTAAACAAAGAAGCCAGTTGTTTAAAGTGATTAGCACTAACCTTGGGTTAAAATTTCTCACTATTTCGATTTCTGCATTTTTGCACGTTGACATATTTCAAAACCGCAATAAAATTTTATCGGTCGAGGAATAACGAAATATGAAAAAACATCCTATAAAAGTTTTTAAGTAATCTGTTGAAAAGTTTACTTTGACGTTTTTTCTTGATCTACGATTTAGCTAACCGGCTTTCGAACAACGATTCCCTGGTTTTTATTTACTCGTAGCAGTTGTGAACATATGAAGCTGACCAATGTGTCCATATATCTCTACAGTCAGTAAAGACTGATTTCACGCAGCCACACGAAAAGACAAGATATATATGCAGACTATTTTACATCGTTAAAAATGACTTGCTCACAACAGTTACGACCAAATGGAAAGGCTTAAGAGTAGTATAGGAACTGAGGGTTCTAGACCACTTTTTCGGCCCGCGATCACACCCAACTTCCGGTCAGCGGTTTTCATATTTTCCCCCACCCAATCGCAGGCTCATATTTTTCTAGACCATTTTCCCGCCTATTTTTCCCCTCACTTTTATCTAATATTTTTTGGCATTATTTTATCTATTATTTTTAGCATTATTTTTTTCTAGACCATTTTTACATTATTTATCAATTTACTTTTCCTCAAGCATTTTTAGGTGACCGTAATTTTCTGATTTTGGAATAAATTCTAAATCATCCTTTTTATTTTGTGTACTTACTCCAATGTTAATATTATTAGATACGGAAAAATTTATATCACCAGCCTTTCCATTCTTTGAACTCTTACGACAACCACAAATCTTACCTAAGCAGGAGAAGCATGACCTCCACCTTGACATCTTATCTTATGATAAACCACATGTTAGCTACCTGAACCTGAATATCGAAGTGACCAGCAGAATGACATATCCATACTCATACCAATGGGCATTGAGTGTTCAGGTTTAACTATAACACACCAAGCCAGCGTGTTATCTACCAACTCAGCCTGGTTTCCTAAATAGAACATACTATTACCCTTGAAAACGTAGCAAGCTGTACTTCCACCAGTAGTTGTGAAAGTTCCATTGAACCAAGTGTAGTTCAACCTTCTTAGGTCAATTGTATCAAGAACAATTTCCTTTTTAACCTGTGTAAATTTTCCATTAGATTGCTTTTCCCAAACGGTAGCCCATAGTATGAGTCCTATAGGTATATTCAGAACAGTTGAGAAAATTGGGGCGTCTGATTTAATATTTATTGATTCAAGATTGAGGTCTGTCATATTATTAATAGGATCTGTTCTCCATGAAGGTGGTATCTGATCTTGACAGAAAGCGTAGTACCTTGTTGCTGCAACTGCAACACCACGATAACCCCAAATCCATTCTGCATGTATATGTCGCCGTATTCTTACATATCTTGTGTCAGCCGTTGCTTGAGTAAGACCAGTGGAAGGTTTCAGGAAATTACTTTCTACCCATTGTTTGTTAACAGCATCCTTATCATTTACAGGATCCTTTAGATCGAGAATTCCACTTGAATCTCCCATATCCAGATCACCTTTTACCAGTCCACCTCTACTACTCATGAACTCATCAGTTGCCGATTTCCTACTAACAGCGGAACCGTCAGTTGTAGGATTTCCAACCCTTGTCAACTCATAACTGTTAACATCTAGGTTACTAGCTAAAGTGCCACCATCACGTTTAAGAAACTGTGAGCACCATGAAGTCATAGATCCATAAGAAACAGCACTAGAACCTCCTGTTGACCCACTATTTAGTCCTGTAATAGTATTACCACCCATGTCAATATTACCGCTCATAGTAAAGCCACTACTACTTACAGAACTCCCACTGACATGATCCGTGACCCATTTCTTTGACACAGCAGAATTATCAGTTGTAGGAGCTCCAACATTTATTATTTCATTTCCACCCATTTTAAGGTCACCTATCATTGCTCGCGAACCGCTAAGTTTTAGTAAGTTAGTTGTGTACGTTTTAAGATACTGCAACCTTACAAGACTACTTGAGTTTCCAGGGTCGGAGTTACAGTTAGGTGCATTGCTGAAATTAATAGTACCACCAACATTTAGAGATCCTGTTCCATCTAACCGCAAAAAGGTTCCTTCATTTAAATTAAACCATGACTTTGTAACAACAGCCCGGTCAGTAGTAGGATCACCAGCATTCTTAATTTCATGTCCACCCATATCAATATTACCTGTCATAGTAAATCCGCTACTATTAATAGAACTTCCACTAACATGATCAGTGACCCATTTCTTGGAAACAGCAGAATTATCAGTTGTAGGAGCACCTAACTTTATAATCTCATTGTTTCCCATATCGAGGTCATCAGACAGAGTAAGTCCACTGTAAGTTTCACGCCTTTTACGACCACCGCTAATCTTATCTTCCACCCATTTTTTATTAACAGCAGATTTATCGGCACTAGGAGCCTCAATATTTTTAATTTCATTACCTCCCATATGAAGATCACCTGTCATTACATTTGAACCGTCCAGTTTTAGTGCAGTGAAGGTGGTATGATTTATTACCCAGCTACGCGTTGCTGCATCAGCTCCACCCGTAGGATTTCGTAGGTTAGTAATTTTGTTTGCTCCCATATCAATTTCCCCGCGCATTCCCAATCCACTGATAACCCAGCCAGCAGTCGCGGCAGAGCTTGTATTTACAGGGTTTCCGACATTGGTTATCTCATTACCTCCCATACTAATTTTACCTGACATAGTACCACCACTCCGTTTAAGATATGATTCAGGGTTTCCACTAACATGATTAGTTACCCATTTTTTTGAGACAGCAGACTGATCCTCAGAGGGATCCTTAAGATTCTTAATCTCATGGTCCTTCATATCGATATCCCCAGCAATATTAAGTCCTGATACAGGTCTATTTAACATTCCAACTACCCAGTCTTTATTAACAGCAGACTTTCCAGTTGTAGGATCACCTAAAGCCTTTATTTCATTGGTTGACATATTGAGATCATTTGTAAGGATAAGTCCAGGTAGACTTACATGTACATGTCTGCGGCTACCTTCAACCCAACTCTTACTGGCAGCATCACCTGGATTAGTAGGATTATCAAGATTAGTTATCTTATTACCTCCCATGTTAATATTCCCAGTCATTGTAAACCCTGCAGGTTGAATTGTAAGAGCAGCCTGTTTAATGATCTCATCATCCACCCACTTCCTCGTGACCGCAGAAGTATCATCTGTTGGTGCACCCAGACCCTTCACCTCATTACCATCCATCTCAATGTCACCCTTCATGGTAAATCCATCCTTATCAAATACACTTCCAGTTGTTGGATCAGTATTATTTACACCTTTAATATATCCCTTATAGAGAGCCATTTTATAGAATACATAATGTTTACATGGCAACTTTCATTAGAATGAATACAACTATAGCACCAATTCCAGCTCCAGCGACAGCGCTGACTCCTGAAGACCCCCCACGTCTCATGATAGGAAAAACTTGAGTCTCGGCACTTGTAGAACCTCCCTGAGGTGTAACTCTTGTAGGACCTCCCCGAACCTTCCTATTTCCATCAAGAGTATCAAGGTGATGAACTGGTGTATTATCTTGATGCTGTTTTTTAGGAGGATTAACTTGCTTAACCCCCACATAGTTGAGGTTAGTGTTAACCCCTCTTTTCATATCCTTTGTCGCGTTTTTTAGAATATTGTTATACCCAGGTATAGGCTTACTTAGAATTATGAGACTTGATGGAATCAGAACAGTTCCAGGGGTAACGGCTGTGTTAAGTACAACATTTGTGTCTCTAATAGCAATTCTCATATTACTTAGAGTTACAACAGGATCAGCTTGAATAACGCAATCGTTTACCAGTGCGCTGAACTTGACCTGGGTAGCAGATGACTTTCCATAGCTTCCAGTGATAGGTGATCTAGTAGCTGCTTGTGCACCTAACACAGAGTAAACGTAAGCTTCAATTGATTCCCCTAATAGAAGTAAGCCAGTATTTGTAAGTCCGAAATACGGATAAGTTTGAGTACTAACAAACCTTAAATAATCAGACTTACTAACAAGTGCAACCGACACTCTTTCCTCATAGTGTACACGAATTCCCTTTAGAAACCCGTTAACAGTCATAACTGAAGAATTGATTACATTTCTTACGGGATTGCTACCATTACCCCTACCTTTTATCCAGTTACTTTTTTCCCAAGCAAGTCCATAATCGTATACAACATCATAATAATCACTTTTCTTTACCCACTTACCCTTAACAGGGATATGCTTTTTAACGGGATTCAGCATATCCATATAGGGAATTAATCTTTCAGGTTTGTAAACATACTTCCTAATGCAGTAGTAAAGGTGAAAGTTCATTATACTTGTTATCACAGGGTAAGTATCATTACTAGGAGTAAGATGACCACTTGTGATTCCACATAAGTATGTTGCGATATATGCACCACAAAGGGCAGCAAAATAGGGTTTTTTGTAGTCAAACTCTACACTTACACCATCGATCTCAATACTATCTTCAATTTTTGGAAGCATATTTCCACCAGCCTTCCCGGAAGTTACAAAGAAGCTTTTACCGTCCACGTAAACCTTAAATGAATGCGCAGGAGTGTTCCACCCAATTTTTGGAAACCAACTAAAACTATCAAATGTGTCGTAGTTGCTTAATTTAGCCATTACACCAGAACCCAACCTCCACTTTAGAGGCCAGCCGTTAACTAATCCTTGAATATCACTTATTGTAACCTTTGTATCAGCCATAGGTATAAACTGTGCGGGAATAATAGCATTTTTTTTAGTACCTGTGAGATAATATGTAAATTCCTTATTCTTCTTAAAACCATCATATCTAATGTCATATGAAGTTATACCATCTAAGTCCACAAACCAGGTTATAACTCCTATATCAACACTACTTGTTGTCATAGATTCAAAACTGAACCTATCCATATCAGCGTGAGGGTACTTTTTAATAAACCTAGCCCTCACAGCGTCCTCTGCCTTTTTCCCGGCAATGGGATCAACATGATCTTCCTCTTCTTTTCCATACTTCTTTTCATAGTCTTGGTATGATCTATAAGGTGACTTTCCAACGTCTCCTCCACCTGGTATCATTCTTAATAACCTAACGTATGTTATTAAGATGAAGTGCACAATTTTACTTAAAGGTCAGCACACTATCATACCACTTCAGAATTCAGTTCTAACAAGCAACTATAATTCAGTCTTTATGAAGGGAGTTTCAGTGTTCTGGGAGTACTTCAATATAAGGGAACCAACAACTATTATCAAAGTGAAAACAGATGATGGAGAATCTGATGTAATTATTCAAAAAGGTTACTACACATTTGACAGTATGAAAAAATTACTTGAAAGACATGGTGTTAAGCTAACCTACTTTGCTGAAACAGCATCCTGCCAAATAGAGGCAGTAAAACAGGATATCACAATAGAGACGCGATTACTGACTATGTTAGGTTTTAATAGATTCCTAAATCCTATGATCCTACTAAAAGGGAGGAGTTTGACAGGTGACAGCAAGGTTGACTTTAATAATGGTCTACGTGTTGTAAATATACACTGCAATCTTGTAAATAACACTTACAACGTTAACCCCTGGGGAAGACCCAGCGATGTAATAACAACTATTACAATTCCAACTGACAGACCATTATTAGGCTCAGTAGTTAGTTACATTGATGTTGAAAGTAGGACTTCAGTTGTTAAGGGTTCGTTCTCAGAACTTGTATTCCACATGACAGATCAAGACGGGAAACCTACTGATATAGGTGAAGTGCTTATCGAGATGTACCTTGAGCAATAACTTAGTTATTGGCGTCTACTAACGTAGTCGGTAGTTAGCTTACATTGGTTAATATAAGATGGACGATGATATTATGAAAGAACAGGGACTACGAGATATTTACTACAATCCTAAGACTGGATTCCAGACACCAGAGAAACTATATCTTAGAGCAGTATCAGACGGACTTAAAGTAACCAGAAACCAGGTTAAGAAATGGATAAATGAGCAAGACACATACACGAGGTACAGACAAGTGTTTAGGAAACATAAGTTCAGACAGACGTACGTTCAAACTTTAGGTGAACAGTTACAAATGGATTTAGTTGACATGACAAAATATGACGACAAGAACAAGGGATACCGATGGATTCTCACATCAATCGAAATACTGAGTAGGTACGCATTCACAGTACCAGTGTATAGGAAAAACGCGACATCAATGAAGGACGCCGTCAGTAACATTTTAGAGCAATTTAATAATCACTTTGGTAAATACCCAAAATTCGCCCAGTTTGATCAAGGCACAGAGTTCTACAACAAAGATGTAAAGTCATTGCTCAATAAACATAACATTGAGTTTTTCTCTACTTACTCAGATAAAAAGGCCGCAGTTGTGGAAAGATTTAACAGAACATTGAAGGCTCTAATGTGGAAGTACTTTTACAGTGCCAGTACATATAAATGGTTAGACATCCTTCAAGACTTAACTGATAATTACAACAGTTCAGTAAACAGATCAATTAAAACAACACCGGACAGTGTAAATGATTCCAACTGGACTGAAGTATGGAAGACACTTTTTAGTCACAATTTAGGCAAGCCGTCGGAACCAAAGTTTGCTGTCGGAGAAAGCGTCAGGATCTCAAAGTACAAATCAGTGTTCACAAAAGGGTACGAAGCAAATTTCACAGAGGAGTTGTTCACTGTGACGGAAGTGTATCACGGTCATCCAAACACGTACACAATAAAAGACAGTGCTGATGAACCAATAATTGGTAGATTCTATGAACAAGAACTGTATAGCGCTGAAGGAAGAGAACCTGATTTCAAGATAGAGAAAGTATTGAGGAGAAGAACAGTGAAGGGTAAAAAGATGGCCCTAGTTAAGTGGTTAGGTTATGATGACAAATTTAACAGTTGGATACCAGCTGGAGACATCAAGTCCCTAACATAAGTTAAAGTATTATGGAGGACTATGATGACATCGAGTTGGAGGAGACAGAAAAGACGTATCCTCAATATGACGACCTTAATTATGATGACCTATCAACAGCCTTTAGTAGGCTAGATACAAGGGTGAAGGATGAGGCTATGTATGGTGATGACCCTATAGTGATAACCAATCTTAAAAGTGAATTGGACTATGTAAAGGATCTCATGGAGAGACGTGCAATAGAAGAAACAACTTTCACCGAAGGAAATGATGGTACAGTGAACATTTCAGGTCCATCAGGAAGCACAACTGCCCCAGAAGTCAACTTTGTGGAAGACCCAAACAATGTACTTCCAGACGTGCTAGATGCATTCAACGAATCATTTGACGCTGACTGGGATGAAATAGAAGCCCGCCTAGAGAAACTGAAAAAGTTCTCAAAAGACCGGCTTACAGCAAACAAAAAGAGAGACTTTGAAAACCAAGTGGAGCGTGTTCAAGCTGTCGCAAGAGTTATCAAGGGTAAGGAGGGACTAGTACTAGACCCTAAGAATAGATACGTCAGGGAACTCATAAAACGATCATCTGTAAGAACACTCAAGGATGGCACAGAGGTGTTGGTATTTAGAAGTGAACAAGGTATTGACAAAAGTGGAACACAAATAATGAAACGTGGTAAGACCAGTAAACCTGTGTACTCAAAGGACTCACCTGCACTGAGAGAATATAAGGAACTTATAAAGAAAATAAAAGAGGTACTACAGATCCTGACGATATAATTGGAAGTGATGAATCAATTTATGAGGATACTAAAGAAGAGCCGCAATTTAATACCCGTGATGAGGAGTACGCTGACCGTGAGAACATTGAGTTAATAGACATAAGTGCAAAACTAGGAGATCTTCCAGGGCTAACAATGCAAGAAAACAATGAACTGAGAGGTGTTCTTAACCCACCTGATGGATCAAGCATAGAAAGCAGAACAGGTCCTAATGGAGCGTTACAAATCCAAGCTGACTACTTTAATGAAGCTATTGGTAAAACAACGGAACTGGCCACTGAAGCTGAGGGTGCAACTGAGTATAATTCCCTTCTAGAGGGAATTGACAGTTTGAAGGAAGCTAGAGATAGGACACTAGAACAGAGAACAGTAGAGGAAGCAAGAGAGGCACAGTTGGAAGACATTTCCAGATTACGTAGATTTATAGACTGGGTAGGAAAGGAAAAAGTGGGACTTGTAGGGATAGCAGTGTCAACAGCTAGTTTAGTTACAGCCTTACTAATCCATGCTAGGGGAGCCATTGTGAAGACAGGAAAGGCCACTGGTAAGGTAGCAAAAGCACTAGCAAATTTAGCAAAGAAAGCAGGGCCAATTCTAGTTCCAATCCTGAACGCAGTTGCAACAGCGCTGTCGTGGGGAGCAAAAGGAGTTGCCTGGCTAGCATCAAACTTATGGGTACTAGCTATAGCTGCAGCTTTAATGGTGTACAACTATTACACAAAGTAAATTAGCTATGGAGGAACACCAAGAGGAATACGATGACCAGAAAATGGAGGAGCTGGAGGAAAAGTATCCAAAATATGAAGAAATGGATATAGAAACTTTAGATAGCGAATTACCGTACCTCGACGAGGATCTTAGGGAAAGCGAAACTACTGAGGAGACCCAGGATATTAACGAGGAAATTAATTACGTACGGGAACTGAGGAGGAGAAAAATATTGGAAAAAGACCTTACGCGAGAGCAATTAGCTGAGAAATTTCCTGACCTATCTAATCTGTCATACGATGATTTAATGGATAGGGGAGACAGACTGTTAAATGAATTAATACTATCCAATTTGGACGAAGACAGTTTCAAAGAAAAGTCGGAAGAACTGAGATACGTCAGAATGCTATCAAACGATTACCAAAGAGAGTCAAACTTAAATAAACTTCTCAACTTGAGAGACAAAGTGAAAAAGAGGGATCTCATTAAACGGGATGATCTTAGGAGACTACAAAGGCTCAGGTTATGGGCAAGGGAGAATGCAGGCATCTTATCAGCTGTTATAATTTCCTCATCAGCTATAATCATAGGACTGGTAGCATCAACTAGAAACATAATGTGGAAAGTAGGTGACACAACAGGAAAGCTTGATAAGAAGATCAGTGAGTTGGTAAGCCACCAAATAGAACTACCACCTGTATTTCAGAAGATAGCTGATGGAGTAGAGTTAGCAGCGGATAATATATGGATAATCATTGTATGTGCAGCAGTTGTT
Organism: Paramuricea clavata; assembly: GCA_902702795.2. Taxonomy (NCBI): domain Eukaryota; kingdom Metazoa; phylum Cnidaria; class Anthozoa; order Malacalcyonacea; family Plexauridae; genus Paramuricea; species Paramuricea clavata. The sequence goes on along the minus strand of CACRXK020000192.1, from coordinate 32,481 downwards.
CTACTATACCAATTCAACTAAACATTACATATTGTATAAAGTATGAATACCACAGAAAGAGAAGTCCAGCCTGGCTTCAGGAGGAGCCGCATGACATCTGTAAAAGGACCAAGAACTAGAAGTGTTGTAACATTTAATCCAACAACTATCAGCCCGGGTGAAGAGCTATACATTAACAATTGACTTCAAAAATTCCAATACAAAGAGCCACTTTAATAACAACCTGTCTAAGTTGATAGCTAAACGTCTTCAGATTAAAGTAGCAGGTGAAACAGCTTATGACTGTTCAGGAGAGAGTTTGTACGAAATATACAAAGATCTATGGCTAACACTAGGTGACAGAAATAAGATGACAGAACAGGGTCTCGCAAGTGAGAATCTTAGGAAGCTAATGTCAGGTGATGACTCAGGCGCAAAGGTAGGTGATGTTGGTAAAGTAGCAGATGCACTTCTCCACAGTGTGTACGGTTCTAAGCTGAGAAAACCAATTGACAAAATAATTGCAGACCATGGACTCTACACACCGTTCTCCATGAATAACAATCCTATGTACATCCTCACACTCCCGCAATCAGATGAGATTATGACTGCCCAAGGAGGTGAAGCTAAGGGTAATTATAAACTTGATAATCTTGAGTTAGAATACGAGACCATTGAGAATGACGCCCTTGCAGGTGAAGTATCAAGGATGTATTCAACTGGTCGCTCACTGTCCTACAAACACGTCACACTAATGCGCACAAGTAACTGGGACAAGGATCTTACAATTGTGAATGAAAACATAAATATCCCCCGAAAGAGCATGTCAGCAATTGTCCTTCTATTTACCAACAGAGTAAGAACTGATTCTGAAGAATATATTTACCCAAACATTGATAAAGTGAACCTCACCATTGAGGGTGTGCCTAATGCAGTTTTCTCCCCGGGACTTCCTAAAAGTAGATTCTTTGAAGAAGCTAAACGATTCTTTTGTCCTATGTGTGAGAAATCCATGGCAGATGAATTTATGTCCATCAGCAGGTTCTTCAGCACCGGTTTCGCCCTAGTAGTAGATCTAAGGTCAACACAGGATGACACCACTGGAGGAGGTAGAAAGATTGTTAACACACAGTCTGGAGTACTTATGGAAATTAATAAGAGAGCCACAACAGCAGATGTTCAGTGCAACATTTTTATTGTATCAGATGCTCTACTTAACTTTGCTAATAGAGATCTATCAAGTATTCAATACTAATGACACCAGCGTCATTTACGTAGCCTGCGGAGTACTAAGCGTAGCCTGCGTAGTACTAACGGCAAAGCATAGAGATGAATCTAGAGCCACCATTTAATATGCTCATAGTAGGAATGACTGGAAGTGGTAAGACCCAGTTCTTACTTAATATGTTAGAAACAGAATACAATAAAGTTTTTGATTATATTGTTATTATATGTCCAACAATAGAATGGAATATGACTTACATTAATTGGGTTCATATTAGTGACCACGGAGTCATACAAATTCCATGTTCCCAGGAAATGATCAATCTAGTTCTGAACGCAGTGTCCACCATATTCCGCGGAACCCAGACTCTCATTATAGTGGACGATTGTGCTGCAAGTCAGGATGTAAAGAAAAGAGTCTCGGAACTGGTGCGACTAGCATTCTCCGCAAGACATTACAATATATCTGTCATTGTAATTACCCAACAACTGTCATCAGTAGCAAAACCATTCAGGGAGAACATTTCCAGGTTAGTTACATTCTACAACCCTAGTCGCAGAGATATGAAGGTCATAACAGATGATTACCTGAGTGGTGTCCCTCAGGAGACAATCACAGAGATTACAAAAATACTAAAAGATGAGAAGTTCACCGCACTAGATATACTCCTCATTCACCCTTACACATATAATATTAAATTAAACACCGCGTAATATATAAAAGATGGGAAGCGAATCCGATGAAGAAATAACTGCAGCTGTGAGAGAAGTAGAAGAGGCCGCAAAGGCACCGCAAAGAAAAGCTAAGTCTACCGCAATAAAAACTAAGCCAACCGCAGATAAGTCGCAAACCGAACATAAAAGGAATAAGCTTATCGAGCTATCTAAGGACGGTGTAATTGATAAGACCGCAAGTTTCATAAGAAAGTCCAACAAAGATGTTATAGATAGACTTTACAGTGAGTATGAAAGTCAGAGGATGTCATGCGCAAGTGACTTCTTATCAACACTTATTATCTCAAAGTTTGCTTCCATACTAGGAAGTTTTAATGCGGTGGAATCTTCTGAGATGCTGTCAGAGGAACTACTTAGTGATAAGCTTTTAAAGGATGACGTATGTTATTTAACTAGAATGATATCCCCAAACATTCCATTCATTGGTCTCATATCAGGTGGATGCACAACAGCAAAGCACGTGGTTGCTCACAAGTGGAATAAGAAGGGAAAGACTGAGGAAATATCTGAGGAAGCAAAACAAATCTTATTACATAGTGAAGAAGAATGTCAGACCATGAGTGGGAGAACGCCTGGGAAGGAACAGAATTCGAAGCCATAATCAATGAGTTAATTGAGAAAACCAATAGGAGCATGGAAAAGATAGATAGGATTGGGAAGAAAGTTGACGCAATTGAGAGGGACCTATACTCACTTAAGTTTAAAGTAATGGAACCATTTCAACATGAATTCTGTACTTTCAGGGATGACACAGTTAAAACAGTTGTAAAGATATACAAGAGGCTAAATGAAATGTAATTTTTTAAACTAGGAAGAAAACGTGGACGGGGAGTAGTTGGGTGGTAGTAATGCTACTTCATAGGTAAAACAAGGGGTCCCTCGAGGGACCCATTAGAGAAAGGTTATAATACAACCACCCCTGTTAATTCAAGTGGGACCCTTAAGGGTCCCACTCTTATAGTCTGTTATAATTAACATTAATAAATCAGAATAAAATAGCTATAAAATAGGCCCAAAGGTTTTCACATATATAGTATAGAGAAAGATGGAAAAACTCTTCAGGAACCGAGATCTTAACGTTAGTGTGAGAACTATTGAAAGTGATGGGGAGGTACTATTCTACGCAAAAGATGTGGCAGAATCTCTTGGGTACTCAAACCCACAGAAAGCCGTCAGGGATCATGTATGGGGATCAAATAAGGTATTAATGGGAAAAGTCAAAGGGGTGAACGTTTCGTTCACCCGGAAAGTTAGGGGTGAACGAAACGTTCACCCGGAAAACCATCAACAACATACAGTTCTTCTATATGAATCAGGAGTGTATCAACTAATATTCAAATCCAGACTTCCAATAGCTGAGCACTTCCAGGACTGGGTGTTCAGGGAAGTCCTTCCATCTATACGAAAAACTGGCACATATAGTTTACCAGATAGAAGGTCACTTAGATACAACCAAATGATCCTTATAAATGAAACGGACCTTCATAATGTCATTGTAAGTTACATCAGAGATAACTACCCAGAGGCTGTAATATTACCTGGTCTAGGTGAGTATCAGGACACTGTGTCAAAGAGATGTGATGCCTGGAAGAAGGGATACAAAGGTGGTCAACCAGATCTTATCATAGAGAATCCTATGGGAAAGTACAAAGGATTTGCTATTGAATTTAAGTCCCCTAAGGGCACCGGAGTTATAAGTGAGAATCAGGATATATGGTTTAGGAAATTGAGGGGAATAGGGTACATGACAATGGTATCAGATGATCTGGTAAAGACTTGCATTAGAATCAATGAGTATTTTAGCATAGCCGATACTGACGTAGTCGGTACTTCCTCACTTAAGAAGACTGTAAGGAAAGTTGCAGTGAAAAATGTAGTTTGTGACGTGAAGACGTACAGACCAAGGTTCAATTCAGGTAAGTTTTGAGTTACCTCACAAGCAAATCTGAGTTACCTTACCAGTTATCTCACCAGTAGATTTAAGTTATCTTGCAAGTAAATTTGAGACATCTCACAAGCAAATTCAAGTTATCTTACAAGTAGAATCTAAGATGTCTCATAAGACTAAACCCAGTTAAACCTAAGGTATCTTACAAGTATTATGGAAGATAAACCTGAGCAAATCCAAGCACAAGTAACAAGTGAGAAGAAGAAGGACCCGAAGAGAGTAGCGGCAGGAAAACGATTAGCTGCAATCAGTAAAATAGCAAAGGAGAGGAAAAAGAAACTTGCGGAACCTAAGGAGCCATCAAGTAATGACATGATTACCTACATAGGAGTGGCCATTGCACTGGTATCTCTAGTGCTAGCGTACAAGTCGCATCAGAGGGAAACCAGGGAACAGGAACCCAAACACGTAACTGAGACTGTTGAGATAACCAGGAAAGCTGATGAGTCCAGGTTAGATTCACTTGAATGATACACTAAACATAATATATATTATAACAAGATGAGTAAAGAATCAAAGATGACCGCGGAAGTGTACAACGCAGTGTTACTTACAGCAGGAGCAGTTGGTATATCAATGGCATCGAAAAAACTATTGAAAGAACCGTTAGGAACCCCAGAGAATGTAAAAGGAATGGTAAAGCTAGCTGTCGCAGTTAGTCTTTCATCTCTACTAGTATCTTACCTGAAAGATAAGAAGTATCTACCAGATGATCCATTCAAACCTAAGTAAGACTATACAATGGCGGGAGCAGTAGCAGGAGGACTCTTTAATGCATTTGCATTTGCTGGAGCAGGATACCTATTTAAGATGTTTGATAAGAACGGATATGCTAAGGAAGCCCATAGACATAACATTGCAATGGAGAACCTAACAGCTGAGAGAGAGAAGTACCTTGAGGAAGTCACCAACAGGAGAAATAGAATAGCCAAACTGAAGTCAGAACTGGCTGAGGCAAGTAGGGATATTAATGCAACAAATAAATCACTGGAACTCGTTAGAAGAATCAATGAGTTAACACGTAAGGCTATGCCGAGGAGGCCGCAGTTAAGCAATCACTACAAACCTAGCTCTGAGATGGAAGAATATATGGCAATATTTGGTTTAATTATAGGTGGGGTGGTTGGAGGGGCAGCTTAGTTAATTCTATAAAAAATACAGCAATTTTCTTTTACATATATAATATAGAGAAATGGATTGGCTTGCAATGGTAGACGTTGACGAAGTGGTGGCCTTGGGAAAAAGGGTGGACACCATAGAAGAACTAGAGGCCGCAGTCAAAAAATATGTGGAATGGCGAATAATAAGGAGACGTAAAAATAAACCACAAAAACAAGCAGAAAATTTTAACACATATAGTATAGGGGATGGACTGGCTGACACTGGTAACACCTGATGAAATGGAACGAGTCGGTAAGAACGCAAACACCATTGAGGAGTTAGAGGCTATAGTAATGAAATACGTGAGAAATAAAATGAAGGTCAAACATACATACGATATCCACTATGTAGTGAATGTGGTAGTAAGTCAATTGTGGTAATAGATGGAGCAGATACATGCACACGTTGCGGAACTAGTGCTATGAACAACTTCACATACTACGTTAGTTACAATCACAACAAGGACGACTACCTGAAAAAGAAGTCTTGTCATAATAGAGTCCGTTGGTTTGAGAGACACTTATTCGAGCATGTTGCTTCTGGGGATAGGGATACCATACGGGAGCAGTTTAGAAGCATCGTAAGATGTATACAAAGACTTAGACTGCAACGGGGGCGCAACATAGTTAGATATAAGTTTTACCTACTAAGGTTAGCCAGCATGAACAACATCATGTTAAGAAACCCACCTGAGGACATTAAGACTCAAAGGATTGTGAACATCCTTGAGGACAGACTATATGGAAAGGTTTTTCCCGAGTTGGGATGGAAACCCATAAATTGTAAATATTATAATAACTGGAAATTCAGACATAAATAAAATATTAAATAAAATAAGAATTAAATTACTGGATAAAATTATTAATTAAACAAAATATTTAATAAGATAAGAATTATTAAATAAAATTAATTTATTAAATAAAAATTATTAAATAAATAAAATATTAAATTAAATTATTAAATACAAAATTAAATAGGCCTTAAAATAGGCCTATTTTTTTTTTACCTATAGTATATAGAGAAAGAGTGAAAAAATGGCGAGTAACTTTGACATGAACGATATGACTGTTGAACAACTTATGGCGCTTAGTGAGATAATTGACGATAGCGACTATGAGGAAAGTTTTGAGGATGAAGTGGAGAAAATATCTGAGGATAAGTTCTATCGGGTAGCACCTAAGGATAAGGGTAAAGATCCCTTTGAAGGGGAAAGACTATTCGTAGATGCTGGAGACTATTCTACGGACTCTAGAAGAGCAAGAAGACGTCCCCTGAACGAGAAAGGCGAGAGAGGAATTATGCCTACATGGAAATATTCCGAAAGACAGAAAGCAAAGGCTCTACTAGTTGAGGAGGCTTATCAGAGTTTACTTAGCCAGGGAGTTGAAGGTCTGCCGCCGACAATGGGAGGTAGATGGAGAACAGATGATCCCCAGGTGAATGAGGAAATGAAGAGGTTAGAGAGGATTAGGAATCCAAGACGTCCTAGAGGAAGACCACCAAAGCCTAAGACTGATGTTAAGGTCGTAGCCCCAAAGAAACGTGGAAGACCTGCAAAGGTTAAGACTGACTCTGTAGCGCCTCCTCCAAAGAAACGTGGACGCCCACCAAAAGCTAAGGTAGTTGAGGCACCAAAGCGTAAGGTTAAAAGGCAAACTGTGGCAGAAAGATTTATGAGCCAAAATAAAATAAAACTCACGATTCCCGCAGATAGTGTAATAACTCAAGTTGGTCCTAATAAGTACACAGTAACTGTAGACCTTAGTAGAAGACCAACAAGGAAAGCTCCTGAGGTCCCAAAAGGTGTAGCATCATGGCGGCCTGTTCCTAGACCAAGAACAGTGTTACCTAAAGCGAGACCTGTTCCTGCTCCAAGAACTGTGACATCTAAAGTAAGACCTATTCCTGCTCCGAGAACAAAAAAGCCTGTGCTTCCTCCAAAGTTAAGGAAACCTGTGAAAGTTATGAGAGAGGTTAAGGAACAGCCTGCTGTGGTCGCTCCAGAGAAGCGTGAGATTGATCCATTTGGAACATATCTTGAGAAGCCTTCCTACAGAAAAATAGAAACTGCCGCAAATGGTGCAGCTGTGACTTATTCGATTATTCCAAACTTTATGGATCCACTGGAGCAGCTAACAGCAAGTAGGCAGGTTGTGAGGAGCATCCTAACGGGAGAATTGAAGAGAATGGGAGGTCTTAAATATACTGAGACAATTAAGGTAAGAATGTCTAAGGAAATTGGAAATAACAAAACAAAGAAAGATTCTATTTACTTTAAGTCAAAAACTGGAACTGCAACAAACTTTGAGGATATCGAAGAAACTGCAGCACAAAATCAGGTGACCATCTTGGGTAAAATTGAAACTTTCCAGAACTTAGGTTCAAATTGGATTATATTGAACATTGAGAGTCATTACGTAAATATTGCAATGTACAAACCACTCAAGGGAAGTTCATATATGAAATTACCCGCAGACATTAGTAACCCAAAATGTGGACTTATAAATATGCAAAATGATGACAATAAATGCTTCATGTGGAGCCACCTAAGGCACGTAAGACCTAGAGCAAGAAGGGCAACAACAATAACAAAGCAAGATAGGGAGTTCGCAGTGAACCTGGATTATGAAGGTATTGATTTTCCTGTGAAGATTAGTGATATTGATAAAATTGAGAGAAAGAATTCAATAAGCATCTCAGTGTTCGGCTATAAAGGCAAAAAGCAGTTCTACCCTATCAGGAACTCAAAGACAAAATATGATGAGCATATGGAGCTGCTGCTGTTGGGAGACGGTAATGGTGGAAATCACTACGTACTAATTAAGGATATAAATAGAATGCTCTTTAGTGTTAGCGGTAACTCAAACAAAAAGCACTTCTGCTATATTGCCTTCATAGTTGCGTTAGTGAGGAAACGTTAAAGAAACATACTGAGACATGTATGAGTGTAAACGGAACGCAAGCCACAAAGCTGTCCGAGGAAGGTTCAAAAGTAAAGTTCAGTCATTATAGAAATTCAATGCCTGCTCCATTTGTAATTTATGCTGACTTTGAATCTATACTCGTTCCTGAAGAAAGAAAAGTGGAACTTGAGGGCACGGAAGAGAAAAGTTCAACAGAGCTTTACCAGACACACAAAGCTTGCAGTTTTGGGCTCAAGAGAGTGTGTCACTACGATGATAAGTATTCCGGGGAGTATGTGAGCTACGTTGGTGAAGACGCAACAAATGTCTTCTTGAGGGAAGTGTTGAAGGAATCTATCAGGTGCCGGGAAATGGTAAATAAGATCTTCAAAAAGAAAATGGTAATTACACCAGAACAGGAAACAGAATTCTGGTTGACTAGAAACTGTTCCATTTGCGGATGTGACTTAGGTGATGACAGAGTCAGGGACCATGATCATGTAACTGGACTGTTCCGTGGAGCTGCTCATAATATGTGCAACTTGAAATATAGAATTACCTGGAAAATTCCGGTGGTCTTCCATAATCTAAGAGGTTACGATAGTCACTTGATAATGCAGGAGATTGGTAAGTTCAAGATGAATATTAATGTTATTCCAAATAACATGGAAAAGTACATTTCATTCTCGTTAGGAAAAAATCTTGTGTTTATTGATTCAATTCAATTCATGGCTTCTTCTCTAGAGGCACTTGCGAGTAACCTTTCACCTGAAGACTTTAAGATAGTAGGTAAGAGGTGGCAAGGAGAGGATTTTGATCTTGTACGTCAGAAAGGAATATTTCCTTATGAATTCATGGATAACATTAGTAAACTAGATTATGAGGGACTTCCAAGTAAAGACAAGTTCTATTCGTCTCTCTACGAGTCTGAGGTAAAAGATAAAGATTACCAACGAGCTCAAAAAGTTTGGGATCACTTTGGAATGAAAACAATGAGGGACTACCATGATCTCTACCTAGAGACTGACGTTCTTCTTCTAGCTGATGTCTTTGAAAATTTCAGGAAGACCTGCTTGGAGAATTATAAGCTTGACCCTGCTCATTACATCTCAGCACCTAGTCTAAGTTGGGACGCGTTCTTGAAACAGTCAGGTGAGGAAATAGAATTGGTAAGCGATATGGACATGTTTCAGTTCTTTGAGAAGGGAATGAGAGGTGGGGTAAGTCATATTGCTCATAGACACTCTCAGGCTAATAATAAGTACATGGAAACATATGACGAAGAAGCTGAAAAGAAGTTCCTTATGTACCTCGACGCGAACAATTTATATGGCTGGGCGATGTCTCAACCTCTTCCTAACGGTGAGTTTGAGTGGATCGAGAAAGTTGATGAAATAAATATAGATGACTACCTGGGAGACGCTGGAAGAGGAATGGTTCTTGAGGTTGATATGGAATATCCAGCAGAACTTCACGAAGAACATAACGGATACCCTCTAGCTCCAGAGAGTAAGGAAATTGACGTGTCAATGTTGTCAGATTATGCGAAGGAAATTGCCGACAAATTCCAGTTGAAGATTGGAGGTGTAAGAAAGCTGGTGAATTCTCTGGGCCCGAGAAAGAACTACGTCTTACATGTCAGGAATCTAAAACTGTATATGGAACTTGGAATGAAACTTACGAAGATTCACAGAGCAGTTTCTTTCAAGCAGTCAACTTGGCTGAAACAGTATATTGACTTCAATACCCAAAAACGATCAAAAGCTAAGAATGCCTTTGAAAAGAACTTCTTCAAGCTCATGAATAATTCCATATATGGAAAAACTATGGAGAACCTGAGGAAGAGAGTTGATGTGAAGTTGGTGTCGTCGGAAAACGATCTACTTAAACTGACAGCGTCTCCTTGCTTCCAATCACATAGAATTATGAATGAGAGTCTGATTGTAGTTAAAAGGTTAAAGGAAGTTCTAACCCTGAACAAGCCGTGTTATGTGGGAATGAGTATTTTAGATTTATCAAAAACTCTGATGTATGACTTTCACTACAACACGATTAAAAAAGAATACGGTGACAAGTCTAAGCTCCTCTTTACTGACACTGATAGTCTCATGTATGAGATCAAGACTGATGACGTGTATAAGGACTTCAAGAGGATCGGTGAAGAGAAAGATTGTTGGGACAACTCAGATTATCCCAAAGATTCTCCGTATTACTCAGACTGTAACAAGAAGGTAATCGGGAAGTTTAAGAATGAAGCTGAAGGGGTACCAGTGACTGAGTTCGTGGGACTAAGGTCAAAGATGTACTCTTATGTTAAGGAGAGTGGTGGAGGTGGAATGACAGCAAAAGGTGTAAAAAAGTACGTGATCAAAAACAAGCTCACTCATCAGAACTTCAAAAATGTCATCAAGACTAAAGGAAGAATGAGACATGTAATGAACACGATCAGAAGCATAAAACACAAGATTGGAACTTACATGCTACAGAAAATCACCCTTAGCTGTTTCGACGATAAACGATATTTACTTGAAGATGGCGTCACAAGTTATGCTTACGGACACCACTCAATTGAAGATCTAAAGAAGGAAGTGAAGATAGTAGAAAGAGTAGAACAAAAGTGGCCAATAATAAAGCTAAGACCACTGAAAAAAGAAAACTGGACAATTGAAAAGGCTGAAGTCGCATACGATGGAGTTTGCGGTAGGGAAGTAAAAATACAAACACCAGAACTGGTAAATGGGTCGGAGGAACTAATCTTAAGATTTGGTGAGAAAAAGTCGGAGTCGTATAAGAAATGGCTGGAGGGTTGAAAAGAGACTTGGCTGGAAAAGTACGCAACGGAAGAGTTCTATAACCTAGAACTTGAAGATGATGTATTCGATAACAATGACGGAGGTCAAAGGTCTGGCTTCAAACCTGGAAACGAATCTTACATTCCAAGACCACAGCCGACGTGTGCGGTGCCACTTAGAAGGTGGAAGTTCAAAAAGCTGGATCAGTTAAGGGTACTGGCAACTGATACCAATCATCTAAGGAAAAACCTAAGTGCCCAACCGGGGGAATACAAGAAGGCAGCAAAACTGCTGTACAGAACACTGGGTGCAAAAGCCTTTAAGATAGATCCAGGGAACAGCTCAAAGAAGGTGCTCATTGGATATTGAGTTAAGATGTAAAAATAAAATTATAATAGGAATTAAATGGAGCTGAGAAAATTGTCTTGAAAAATGAAATTACAAAAATAATAGATAAAATAATGCCAAAAAATATTAGATAAAAGTGAGGGGAAAAATAGGCGGGAAAATGGTCTAGAAAAATATGAGCCTGCGATTGGGTGGGGGAAAATATGAAAACCGCTGACCGGAAGTTGGGTGTGATCGCGGGCCGAAAAAGTGGTCTAGAACCCTCAGTTCCTATACTACTCTTAAGCGGTCAATATAGTCTAGCTTATGATAGTGCATCGAGCCGTGACGAGCAGACGTGTGCTTTTCTGCTCCGCTGTATTTGTATTATTTGTATTCGTTTGATAAGAAATATGCCACCAAAAAAGAGAAATATTGCTACTGAGAAGACTGCTTCAAGAATTGAAGACAAATCTGATGTTATTGCAGAAGATTCCCATACAAGTGATCAAAATGATGAAGTACGAAGTGATCTTGAATCGTTTCTTGATAGACGCCTACAACAACAGACTAAATCAATTAACGAAATGTTCGAAAAGTTTACAACTTCTACTAAATCGGATTTGGATGATATTAAAGCCAGTCAAGAATTCATTAGCTCTAAGTTTGATGAGCTAGCTAATTCAGTTGATATCTTGAAGGCTGAAAATCATGAGTTACGTTCACAAAACGAGTCGTTTAAGAAGAGAATTGATAACCTTGAGGGTTATGTTACAACACTTGACGTCGATTTGGAAAGCCTCAGAGAATATACTCGAAGAGATATGCTTGAAATACATGGAGTCCCAATTTCGACTGGGGAAAATACAAACGAAATTATTATTGCAATTGGACAATTGTTAGGTGTGAACATTAAAGAGTCGGATATTTCTATAAGTCACCGACTATCGGCAAGAGAAGGGTTCATTGCTCCAATAATTGTCAAGTTCTCAAGACGAGATATTCGTAATGCGATGCTGAGTAAAAAAAGCAATCTACGGAATAAATCCTCGCTTGATTTGGGTTTGAATGAAGAAGTCAAAATTTATTTAAATGAAAGCCTGACACAAAGGGGTAGGTCACTGCTCCGAGCAGTGAGAGCATTCAAGCGAGACTTTAACTTTAAATTTGTTTGGACAGCTAATGGAAAGGTATTTTTAAGGAAAAATAATAGCCAGGAATCTAGAGTTTATTCATTTTCCTCAATTAAAGAATTTGACGAATTTAAACTGGACACTAGGAATTAGTATTTACCTACACCAGTTATGTGACTTCTGTTGTGTGTCAAATAATTAGTTAACTTCGATTCTTAGTCTTAGTATTCTTAGATTCTTAGTCTTAGTCTTTTATAGTCTTAATGATGAAGAATTTGATCATACGATTTATGAATTACAGAATGGCCCTGTTAGTTACGATGAAAACAGACTTTCAAATTTGATTTTTAATCCGTTAAATACTTCGTTTAATAAGACTATTGATCAGTTTACAATCGGTAGTGGTTTGGATCCAGATTTCAATTACTATTCAGGCGCTCACAACTGTGATTACTATACTGAGGATGGGTTTAATGCAAAATTGCGTTCTCAAGGTATTTCTAATAGTTTATCGTTCTTACACCTAAATATTAGGAGTTTGCAACGAAATTTTGATAATTTTTCAAATCTTTTGTTAAAAATTAATATTAATTTTACTTTTATTGGACTTTCTGAAACTTGGCTTAAAGACTCAGAAACTTTAATGGATATACCTGGTTATAGATTTATTCATAACCCCCGTCATAATAGAACAGGTGGTGGTGTCGGATTATATTTTTCTGATCATTTGAATTTCAAATTGCGAAGTGATTTATGTTACGATGATATTGAATGTGCCGAATCATTGTTTATCGAAGTTTTAAAACCCAAGGGAAAAAACATTGTTATAGGTGTTGTTTATCGTCCCCCGGCTAGTGATGTTAATGCTTTCGTTCAAAATACCGATACTTTAATCACTAAAATTGCTAGAGAAAATAAAATTTGTTACCTAATGGGTGATTTTAATATTAATTTATTGAACTATAAAAATCATGAATTAACTAATGAGTTCCTAGATATTATGTACTCTAATATGTTTTTTCCTTTAATAACACGACCCACTAGAATTACTTCATTTAATGCCACATTAATTGATAACATATTTACTAACGACCTGGATAATTGCTTGTTTAGTGGCTTGATTTTCACTGATATATCCGATCATCTACCTGTTTTTAGTTTATTGTATATTCAAGACGAGTTTAACAAAGCGAATGAAAATTCATATGCGGTTTACCGGGAATATAATAACGAAAATTTGCAAAAACTTCGTATTGAATTAGCAAACGTTAACTGGATGATATTCTGTGGATCTACCGACCCAAACAATTCTTACAATGAATTTTTACGTGAATATTCTCGGGTGTTTAATTCATGTTTCCCTTTGAAAAAAAAGACCAAAAAAGTAGATCAACTTTGTAAGTCGTGGATGACCAAAGGACTTTTAAAGTCGATAAAAAAGAAAAATAATCTTTATAGGAAATATTTACGGAAACCTACGTGCGAAAATAATACGATACACAAAAATTACAAAAATAAACTCAACCACTCTATTCGGATAGCCAAACGTTTATATTTTGAAAATAAATTAAGAAATTCCACCTCGAACATCAAACAAACGTGGCAGATACTTAATGAGGTGACAAATAGAAAGAAATCTCGAAATAACTTTCCTTCTATGTTTTCTTGTGATAATCAAGATTTTTCTGATCCAACCGCTATTGCTAATCGCTTCTGCGAATATTTCACTAATATTGGATTTAATTTGGCTAAAGAAATACCTAATTCCTCACGGACTGCCTGTTCTTATCTCAATGGAAATTTTTTAAATTCCCTATTTTTGAATTCAGTTTCTAAAGAGGAAATTGTTGAAATAGTAAATTCATTTCGTTCTGGTGCAGCTCCAGGCTATGATAACATTCCTATCAAGATAGTTAAGAATTCTATTGATCTCATTTCAGAACCATTGTGCGAACTTATGAATTCGTCTATTATAAGTGGTATTGTCCCAGACCAAATGAAAATTGCTCGGATAGTTCCGATATTTAAGACTGGTGATAATTTTTTGTTTTCCAATTATAGACTAGTTTCGGTCTTACCAGTCTTTTCTAAGGTAATGGAAAAAGTCGTCTACAATAGATTATTAAAGTATATTAATGATAATAATATTTTATTTAAAAACCAATATGGATTTAGGAAAAATTACTCAACTTCGCACGCACTTATAAATCTTTATGATAAAATCTCATCCGGTATTGATGCTAATAAGCACAATATTGGTATTTTTCTTGACTTATCTAAAGCTTTTGACACAGTTGATCATGAAATATTAATTTCCAAACTTGAGCATTATGGCATACGAGGCGTGGTCCTTGAGTGGTTCCGAAGTTACTTATCCCATAGGTTACAATATGTAGAATATAATGGTGTTTCCTCCTTGTATAAAGAAGTACGATGTGGGGTACCTCAAGGATCAATTCTTGGCCCTCTGTTGTTTCTTATTTATATTAATGATATTAGTGAAGTTACTGAGCATGGTGATTTTCTTCTTTTTGCCGATGATACTAATTTGTTTTATTCTCATGATAATATATCGTCTTTGACGAATATTATTAACTCCGAACTTCGTCTGCTTTCAGACTGGTTTCGGGCCAATAAACTTTCCATTAATATACCCAAATCTAATTATGTTATATTTAAAACCAGGCAGAAAAAGCAAACGTTTGATCTTACTTTACAAATCAATCAAATAACTATAACTAGAGTTAATGAGGTGTGTTTCTTAGGTGTCATTTTGGATGAAAATTTAACATGGAAAGCTCATATAGCTCATGTTGCACGAAAAATTTCCAAATCAATTGGCATTATTTATAGATCGAGTTTCTATTTATTCAAATCAGCACTGCGAATGTTATATTTTGCACTGGTATATCCTTATCTTCAGTATTGTATCACAGTTTGGGGTTCTACGTATGCTAGCAATACTAAACGTCTTGTCGTTTTGCAAAAACGAGTGGTGCGAATAGTTGATAAACAAGGGTTTAGTGTACATACTACACCTATTTTTTGTAAATACAAATTGCTTAAATTTGAAGATATTTATTTCTTTGAGTTAGGAAAATTAATTTTTAAATACCAGCATGAGTGTCTTCCACGATGTTTTGAAAATTCATTTTTGGAAGTTAACAAAATTCATAATTATGCAACACGTAAAGTTGATACTCTCTACGTTCCTTATTGCAGGACAAATATACGTTTGTTTTCGGTTAACTATCAGGGTCCAAAATTCTACAACACATTGCCTTCTGATATTTGCAATTCTTCATGCATATATAAATTTCAGGATAAGTTAAAACGATTTTTCTTCTCTTTTTATATATAAATGTCTTATTTATATGTCATACGTAATCACTATTTTCTTTAAATGATGATATACATGCGCTATTGAGGTAGTCCAAATTTATAAGCCTCGTGGTTTCACTTTGGACGTCCTCGCCACAATTAGTTCGTAATGTTTTATTATTATGTTTAGTAGGTTAATTAAATTGTGTGATGTGTACCATATGTGTATGTCTTGCTAAGTGATGGAAATTGATATATATGTGGCAAAAATATATTCATTCATTCATTCAAAAAAAACAAAAAAACTTAACATACCTTGTTGCCATAGAAGGAACCAATCACAATGTCCCCGGAGTCAGGCACGAAAGTTAGAGCGGTAATGGGATGCGGGTAAACATTGTCATGTGACCAAATTTGACTCCACAAAGGCGGCACGGTTTCTGTAACATACCAAAGTTTTACACACCCACTGGCAGAGCCCGATACAAAATGTAGCAAACTAACTGGGACGCTTTTAACTTGAGAAACGGCTTTAGAATGAGCTTGATGTTTATAATTTTTTTGTTTAACATATAAATTAAATAATGACAATTCTCCGTTTTCACAACCAAGCAATACATAGTCTACACCAAGAGCAGTAATGCATGTCACTTTAACAGCTGGTTGATCCAATAGTAACTCAACCTCTTTATTATAAAAATCTCTTAATTCTACTCTGTTTGTCTGGTCAATAAATACAAAACGGGCTTCATCACTTAATATGCAAACTAAACGTACACCGACTCCAGCTTCTGTCGTTGCGAACGTCTCAACTGCCTGATAATCCTCCAAGCTCACCAGCGATAATGTTCCTGAACTGCTTCCGGTCAGAACTAATTTCCCATTCGATGTGATGTCAATTGCAGTAACTATCGAGTCGTCAGAATGACCTGAAAGTGGTAAAATATTTGCTGTTATTTGAAGTGAATAAGCATAAAACCTTCTTGCATACGAGTTAACCTATGAGGAAATAGAATTCGAG
Organism: Paramuricea clavata; assembly: GCA_902702795.2. Classification (NCBI taxonomy): domain Eukaryota; kingdom Metazoa; phylum Cnidaria; class Anthozoa; order Malacalcyonacea; family Plexauridae; genus Paramuricea; species Paramuricea clavata. The sequence goes on along the minus strand of CACRXK020000192.1, from coordinate 15,937 downwards.
GTACAAGTAATACAGGGTGTCCAAGAAAATGCAATAGCTATGCTCCAAATTTTTGCACAGCTAAATATTAGTGGACATCCAAAGTTTCCGTCACTCCCCCTCCCCCTGCGCCCACTTCCTGGCTTAGCTAGCTGCTGCCCATAGCTACTGCCTATAGTTACTACCCATAGCTACTTCGCATAGCTTACGCCCCCAAGTCAAACTTACAGAAACAAACCAAACTCATAGAGAAAGAAACAAACTACAAAGCCTCTGCGGAGGAAAGTAGGCTAGCAACTAACCAAAACTGAGATTGTGTACGTAATTGTACGTAATGTGTAATAAAATATATTGGTTTAAAAACATAATATAATGAACGCGCAGCTATACGATTGATAAAGAAGTCCAAGATGGAGATATGAACAGCCATTGTGCTTTTGAACATAATTCCTGCAGCTTGATCCTTTCACGAATAGCTCTTAATTTTACACATAACAGAAATACAATATTTGCTTGCTAATAGGAATCTTATGCCTTTCCGCCTGAGACATTGGGGTAGATAGGTTGGTTATTATAATTCATAAGCAGGTGGTGGTAAGATAAGAATTGTCATACGAAGGAAATGGCTAGAATGTCCCTAGGGTGCGAAATGTTCAAGCAGATGGCTGAAAAAGGGGGTTAATTATAGTCCATACTTTTGTGCAGTTCACATCAGTCGCACTGAGTCTACCGGCAAATTAATACCACTGTGCGAAAATATCAAAATTTATTAATGACCCACCTCCTCTCCATGTTTGCATCTGCTATTATTATTAATGTTAATTGTCTATTTTGTAAGTAATGGCGTAATTTTGCCCTCACCTTTCCTGGACAGAATTGTTTTAGAACATTTTAATTCGGTGTATTATATGAATCCTTATCTTTGAAAGTTAAATATTAATAAACCTGCTGGGTGGAATCGTTACCCCAGCCAGATTAACCCAACTACGTGCAATCTCTTACCCAGAGCAATGCCTGTGCGCGGGCTAGGATGGCATTGGCTCTGGGGAAATTGAATTATTTCTTTGCTGTGATTGGTTTAACGTTTATCAATCGTGCATGCCGACAAAGAACAGGAACCCCTAAATTTAACGGTTCCGGTTGTCAATTTCCCCAGAGCCAATGCCATCCTAGCCTGCGCACAGACATTGCTCTGGGTACGAGATTGAACTACGTGTTGAATGGCTTGATGCGTGTGTAATATTAATACTTGGCCCAGCAAACAGAGCGCAGGAAATGCAACACTCAAGTCTAAATGCCAGGGAAGTACTATCTTTAATTAATCTTTAATATTCGCTAGTTCAGAGGGAAGGCATAAAAACTATTACTTCAAAAAACTGTATTACTAGCTGTATAAATCTCATTTATCACCGCACTTAAAGTCCAGCTTAAAGTTGACGGTCATGACCTTTTTCTGTTTTTTTTTCACAGTGGCATACACTTTGGATTGTACTGTATGTTGAATCGCACCATATTAACATCCTAGCTGTTGTTGCTGTAAATTTCATGTTGTTGAACATTTTTGCCGCAAATTTGCTTGGGCCCGGATCACATGAGGATGAAAGTGCATGAAAGTTGGCAACACTATTATGTATTCTATTTGCATAGGTAATCACACGGAAAAAGTGCAGTTAATGATTAAAATTACGAGTGATTTTTGAAAAATGTGCCAAAATTGCACGAGCAGCCGAAGTAAGTGCAATTTGGCACATTCTTCAAAAATCACGAGTACTAGTTGTTACTGATTAACTGCACAACTTGCCCATGTGATTATTTATTTATTATATGCATGACCAAATCGATTCCTTTAAAATTCAAGTCTGCATTTTGTCAAGAGTTTTTAATTCTTTTGTAAGCCGTTTGTTATTTGTACAACATAAATTTCGTCGCCATATTGGATTTTTGTTGTTTTGATTTCCTGCTCCCCCCAGCCATGATCAAAATCATCAATTGCACTCCTGAAAAGTCCAATTAATGACAGTAATAGAACGAATAGGAGTTCTATTAATGCCATGATTATACGAATGATTACGAAATCAACCGACCGTGTAGCGGGAGGTTGATTTGTTAATCACGAGTATGATTATGGCATTAATAGCACGACTTTAATTCGTTCTATTACTTATTAATTATTTATCTTCTGTAATCAAACAGTTTAAGGGGAAAAACACAAAAATACAATTTGTTAAAATTCAATATAATTATTATCCTCCATTTGAGAATTTTTATAGAAATAAGGAAAATAAAATTCAAAGTTTGTATCCTGAATGCTGATTGGTTAATTGTAAATACTAGACTGATTTTCATTGACTGTAGACAAGGGTGCGATTACAGCTCAAAAAAGGTGCGATTAATGCTCAAATCGCACTCCTGTAAATCAATGAAATTGCAGTATTTGCCACGGATTACAGAAGATAAATAATTAATGATGGTAATAGAACGATAATCATACGAATGATTACAAAATCAACCGACCGCGTAGCGGGAGGTTGATTTGTTAATCACGAGTATGATTATGGCATTAATAGTACGACTTAATTTGTTCTATTACTTATTAATTATTTATCTTCTGTAATCAAACTGTTTAAGGGGGGAAAGCGCAATAATACAATTTTTTAAAATTCAATATAACCATTAAATTTTTTTACGACAATTCTCTGATTCTTAGTGAAGTAGTACAATTTTGAATTAAATTTATCATAATCAAATTAACTTATTATGAACTTCCGGGTATTATTTCCGGTATAATCACATGACAACATTGTTTGAATTATTCAACACACAATTTGGAAGTCATGTTTGCATGTTTATAACGTGTTCAAAATAGTGAAGTTCTTTAGTTCAGTTTAATCTGAATCTGATTCAAATATAACCGCTGGTTGTGCCTAGTTCGGTGTCTGCTGGAAGAACAGGTAGGTCATTTTCGTCAGAAAATATATAATTTATTTTAAAAATTAAAAATTAAAAGGTCAAAATTTTCAAAATTTCTGAATTCCTCCATTTTGAAATTTTTTACAGCAATAATGAAAATAAAATTTAATGTTTGTATCCTGAATGCTGATTGGCTAGTTGTAAATACTAGACTGATTTTCATTGGTTGTCGACAAGAGTGCAATTACAGCTCAGAGAAGGTGCGATTAATGCTCAAATCGCACTCCTGTAAACCAATGAAACAGTATTTCCCACTGATTACAGAAGATAAATAATTAATAAAATAATTGCACTCCTTTAACCAATCAAATAGCAGTATTTTGTCATGTATATAATAAAAATTAAAACATAGTTGGAACCTAATCAAAATTTTATTTTTTTTAATCTGGAGCAACAGGCATGAAATTTGTCGTCGCTGACCAAAAATTCGCGGGCAGAAACAAAGCTCTATTGCGTTTTACATTCAAAACAAAGCAGAAAGTTAGCAAGAAGCTGTTTTAGCTGACGATTTTTTGCTTTCCATTCAACGATTTACAAATTAACGCTTATTCTTTTAAAAATCGATCAAGAATTTTTTGTTTTGGGATGATTTGTTTTGTAATGCAGTGATTGAAAGAAGTGATTAGGGCGACGTGAACACTGATAGGGGCGAATGGTGTATACATCGAGCTATGGCTTGTTTAAAACCGTAATAAACGAAGAAAAACGTGATATGAGAATGAAATATAAGTTGAAATTAACTTTATATGCTTCAAATTTTCTATCGTATGTTTGTTAATGTAATTTCAGTGGTCTAAGTTCAAAATACAAGCTCGCAAAATTTAATAAATTTTGAAAATATGTAAAAATAGCTTGACTTTGAACTGTATTTTCTTAAAAATAACCCGTGGCCTCAATTTCAAATATAGCTAAATGAAAAGAAAAGCTTTTTCGGCGTTTCTAATTATCAAACATATCGTCATGGAAAATAGGGGCTCACAATGTTTTAGCTAAGTCTTTGAGACCCAGTTGCTTCGCACGTGTTGTGGTCAAATTTTTGCCAAGAATCAAAGGCTCTTGTTGGTGACTCTGTTGGTATATATTTTGAGATATTCGCTAGTGGGCCCTGTGAATTTACGCATTTATTTGGAATTATATTACCGTGGACGTGGTCATTGTCTGTTGTGTTGTGTTGCATTTACTGATTCGTCATTACTGCTGGCTAATTGGTCTTCACTGTTCATTCGATTTGTCTAACATTTTCTGTACTGTATAAGTACTTTGTTCATATTATCGTATCAATGTTGGTGTTTTTGTGATAAAGAAAATTTCAATAATACGCGTTTTTATGATTTTGACCGTTGGAATTTTTTGAATTATTCGCATCTAGCGTCGTTCGTCATGGCAACAACGTTATAAATACATAATTACAAAGTCATTTATCTTTGGAATTACCTGTTTGAACTTTGACATTACCCTCAAGATTAATATTATCATTGCTCTATTATCGCTTTCCAACATGTACAATATGTGCGGGGTTTACCCTTGAATATTATTTACATCGTTTTATAACATTTAAAATATGATCTTTCTCAAAACAGTCTATACAGTTCTTTTTGCTTGGTTGATTTTCCGTGTGGTTCGTTTCACAAATGAAGATCGTAAGACATTATTTTACTCGTCTACAAACATTCTAACTTCTCCTTGTTATTCTCAAGCCCGTCGTATGAGAAAAGATTCGACGTCACTATCTATTCTTCGAACTGTTCGAAATGCATCTGCCTTACTACAAAGATCGTCTTTACTACTAATGTTGGTCCTCTTGGCAAACGACGAGCAACTAAATCCAGGTCCTTCCAATCCCATTCCTGCTAAGCCGTGTAAAACTAATCCTAGCGATCTTAAAGTCCTTTACTTAAACGCCCGAAGTTTGAAGTCTTTCGTCCCTGCTGACAATGACACTTCAAATAAAGTTTGCAAAATAACCTTACTGCAGGAGTTGGTTCACAGTGGTGAATATGAAGTTGTCTGTATTTGGGAAACTTGGTTGAACAGTACGATCCTTGATACGGAACTGCTCCCGGGTTTCAATATTTTTCGTCGGGACAGGACGGGGAGAATTGGCGGTGGAGTTCTAATCGCGATTAAAGAAAACTACATGCTACTCTGCGTTGTGACCTCGAAAGAGATGGCATTGAACTTGCTGTAGTTCAACTCAATAATGGGAACAATGAACCAGTAATTCTTTATGTGTATTACCGTCCTCCCAACTCCTCTCCTGATGCCGGTCTCAATCTTCTAAACAACTCCATAGCAAGTAACCCGGAGTCATGTTGCATAATCCTAGTTGGTGACTTTAATATTCCTTCTATCTCCTGGTCAGACAGCCCATCAACTCCTATTAACACTGGTGGATGCTACAATGGTGAAAACCTTTGTGAACTTATCGGCGATAATTTTCTGTATCAGTTCGTTGATGGCCCAACCCACCGTGCTGGAAATAAGCTTGATTTGCTGTTTTGTAATCGTACCGAAACCCTGTCCGATAACTCTCTCCTGTAATGAACATAACTTTCCGTCTGATCACTATACTATTGAATTCCTTATTCGTACAAAGTTCAGAAAAGCAAAACCTGTGCGGCGAACAGTCTATGATTGCAACCGAGCTAACTTTCCCGAACTTTGTAAAGCCTTGTCTCAAACAGATCTCCGTGTATCTTTTTCCGACAACATTGATGATTGTTGGAAACATTGGAAGGACTTATTTTTATCAGTTGTGTCAAGTTATGTTCCGACCAAAGTTGTTAAGAATACCAACTCTCCTCCCTGGATTGATGGAGAAGTTCGCCATCTAATCCGAAAAAAGTACACCGCCTTACGTAAATATCGCTTGAAGAAAACGCCTGAACGTAAAGTTAAACTCCGGACATTGTGTCAGCAAGTCAAGAATGTTATTCGAAAGAAACATAAAAAGTATTTGGACAAAATTGAAATTTCATTTAAAGAAAATCCGAAATTGTTTTGGAATTACCATAAAGCGGCACTCCACCACCGTTCAGCATTGAATCCTGTCATATTACACAACGATGAGACAGCGACGACCCCAAAACAAAAAGCAGAACTTTTTAATCCACCACTTCAGCGGTAAAACGCACGTGTAAATTCCAAAGGTGTCACGTGGTACAAAATGTAAACATTGCGGACATTCGCTCTGTTGTATAATAGGAGTTAATATGGCGGTCACTATCGTTCGTGATTTGAATTCCAAATTTATATTGTAATTATTGTATATTTCGGTGTTGTTATACTACAAATATAAAGAAAAATGTCTAAAGATTCTATATCAGATATTAACGGCGTTGTAGTTCCTAAAAATCAATTGCTTTGAAACGACGGCGGTCCATATAGTAATTTTAATGATTATAGTGATTTAACGTTGGCGACGAAGAGATGCGCTTGAGGTAGACATTTAAAAGCGATTTTCGCTACCCACATTGGATGGATAAGAATAAGAATGGCCATCCTATATATTTCTATCGCTTCCCAGCACCAAAGCGGTCGCGTTGGATAACAGTCTGTCATCAAGCGATAACTTTACTTGTTCTATAAAGGACAGCTATATTATTTTGCAGTTTGCAATAATTTTGTGGGCCACTTGGTGAAACGTCACAGAGTCCCTCCAAAGATAAAATTGTCCACAATGATGACTGTGAGTCTTCCACAAAAGAAAATGCTAAGATTGGTAAAGTGTGAGTATTTTTAAGTACCTTGTTGGTAAATTATGAAAGGTAGTCAAACAGACAAAATTCTATTTTAGACAAAATTCTGTTTGAAAAGTGGGGAGGGTGGTGGCTATCCCCCAGAATTTACACAACCCCTGTTTATAACAGTAACCAAAAATCAATCTCTGCTCATAGATATATAGCCATCAAAATCTTATAATTAAGTAATTTGTATCTGACAATGGACATAATAGGAATATAGCCTGTTTTATATTTGCATTCTTTTTTTTACTACTAGACTTTAATTTCTGCAAATATGTTGTATTATACACCAACAAAATGCTACAAAACCCAAAAATGTTTCGCCGAAATCTGTTTATGCGACTAGTGGAAAATAAGGATAAAGCTTATCATTATACAGGTAATATACTCAACTTGTGTTGAGAATTATGAAATTCAGGTTGAGTTTATCTGCACACAGGCTGGGATACAATAGAAAATTCAACTCAAGTTGGCATTTAAAAAATTTGGGTTGAGTCTGTACACTGGCTAATGGTACCTTGGCTTTCTTCGGTCATTACAAAACTTTAAAATATATTGATATGTATATGCTGAATTATTTCCCTATCCTCCTGAAAAAAAAATTGAAACTAGAGTGTCTGAAATGCCATTTCCTGCACTTTTAGAAGAATATTTACAGAGTTCTAATGGTAACAAAATGTCATAAAATATCTCACATTGTTTTGTCTAGATGCATAACTGAAATAATATCAATTAACTTTGTGGTCTATTATTGACCATTGTTAAAAAGTGGGGGGGGGGGCAAAGATATTTAAGCCCTCAACTAAAAAGTCGGGGCTCGCCCCTCCCACTGCTTCCGACGCCCCTAAATGTACTAAATATAAAATCCAGACAATCTTTGGACAATCCTGCACTGTGAGTGTATTATAAGCATATATATATATATATATATATATATATATATATATATATATATATATATATATATATATATATATATATATATATATATATATATATATATATGTCCACCTGACCACCTGATGATTCCTATACGGATGAAACAGACTGTTGTGGTTATTTGAGGTAAAACGAAAAACTATATTACGCTCTATCTATATGGTATTGAGCACTGTTTGTGTTTCGTAAACCAAAACCTTAAGCTATATATATATATATATATATATATATATATATATATATATATATATATATATATATATATATATATATTACCTGTATAATGATAAGTTTTATCCTTATTTTCCACTAGTCGCATAAACAGATTTGGGTGAACCATTTTTGGGTTTTGGTGTAATAAAATATCATTTGCATGCAGAAATTAAAGTCTAGTAATAAAAAAATGCAAATATAAAACAGGCTATATTCCTATAAATTCCATTGTCAGAGACAAAGTACTTAATTCTAAGATTTTGATGGCTATATATATGGGAAAAGATTGATTTTTGGTTACTGTTATAAAGATAGGTAGTGTAAATTCTGGGGACAGGGGGAGAGCCACCCCCTCCCCCACTTTTCAAACAGAATTTTGTCTAAAATAGAATTTTGTCTGTTTGACTACCTTTCATAATTTACCAACAAGGTACTTAAAAATACTCACACTTTACCAATCTTAGCCCTATATAAAACTACATTATGCAATGTGATGAGAAATATACTCTATTCTGCAACTTTAATAATATGGTAAATTTCAGATAATTACCCTTGTTGCATTTTCTTTTGTGGAAGATTCGCAGTCATCATTGTGGACAATATTATCTATGGTGGGACTCGGTGACGTTTCACCAAGTGGCCCACAAAATTATCAAACTGCAAATATAGCTTTCCTCTATAGAACAAGTAAAGTTATTGCCTCGATGACCGGCTGTTATCCAACGCGACCGCTTCTCTTGTGATCTTTTTGGTGCTGGGAAGCGATAGAAATATACAGGATGGCCATTCTTATTCTTATCCATCGAATGTGGGTAGCGAAAATAATCTTTACAGTAAATGTTCCCCAAGCGCATCTCTTCGTCGCAACCATATTAAATCACTATAATCATTAAAATTACTATATGCACCGCCGTCGTTTCAAAGCAATTGATTTTTAGGAACTACAACGCCGTTAATATCTGATATAGAATCTTTAGACATTTTTCTTTATATTTGTAGTATAACAACACCGAAATATACAATAATTACAATATAAATTTGCAATTCAAATCACAAACGATAGTGAGCGCCATATTAACTCCTATTACACAACAGAGCGAATGTCCGCAAGGTTTACATTTTGTACCACGTGACACCTTTGGAATTTACACGTGCGTTTTACCGCTGAAGTGGTGGATTCATACTTTTGCTCCGTTTTTCGACCACTTAAAGCTTTACCTATCACTGATGATTCACCTGTCTTACTGTCGCCTGTGGAACGATTGTCTGACATGACTGTCTCGGAAGAAGAAGTTGCCCATCATCTTGCACACTTGGATCCAACTAAGGCAACAGGCCCAGATGGTATTCCTGCTCGGGTATTGAGGGAATGCAGTTTGCCATTGCCCCAAGTCTTTGCTCACTCTTTAATCAGTCATTACATACTGGTACTGTTCCATCTGAATGGAAATCAGCTGATGTTTCACCAATTCATAAGAAAGATAAGAAAGAACTAGCTATCAACTACCGTCCAATTTCACTGCTATCTATCATCAGCAAAGTCTTGGAGCGATGCGTTTGTAATCGTTTCTACGAACATATCCGAGATTCGATTAACGAAGCTCAGCATGGATTTCTTCAAGGCCGTTCTTGTACTACACAGCTTCTTTCAACGTTACATCGTATTGGAAAATTGCTTGACAAAAATACCCAGACGGACATTCTATTTCTTGACTTCGCTAAAGCCTTCGACTCAGTGGATCATGCCATTCTCCTAAGAAAGCTGAAAGATTACGGTATCTCAGGAAACCTTTACAGATGGTTCTCTGACTACCTGCATAACCGTACCCAGCGAGTTGTTGTAGAGGGTGCTGCTTCGTCATGGTCCCCTGTCACTTCTGGCGTTCCACAGGGAAGCATCTTGGGTCCAATGCTTTTCTTACTCTTCATCAACGATCTTCCTGATGTCATTCCTGAATCTACATCAACAGGACTGTATGCTGATGATACCAAATTATATAGAGAAATCTCAACTCCAGAGGATTGTTCACAATTACAAGAAGCTTTATCGTGTGCGGATGTTTGGAGTAAGGATAACAACATCAACTTTAATCCCTCAAAATGTAAAATATTGACATTCTCCCGCCGTAAAACACCTTTTCTTTTCGAATATTATCTGGGATCATCCGAATTGAAGCGTGTGAATGATGAAGTTGATCTGGGAATCACAGTGACCAGTAACCTTTCATGGACAACCCATATCAACAAAATAAAAGTCAAGGCGAACAGGTTGATGGGTTTGCTTAGCAGAACATGCCCCTTGTTAACAGACCGCAGTATCCGGCGCACTCTGTATCTTTCGCTCGTCAAGTCGCAATTATGCTATGCCACAGAGGTTTGGTCTCCCTCCCAAAATAATAACAAATTATATCTGGAGCAAGTCCAAAGGCGTGCAACAAGATGGATCCTTCAATCGAAGAAAGGTGACATGACCTACAAGGATAGATTGCTGGCTCTGAATCTTTTACCACTGGTGTTTGACTTGGAAATTAAGGATCTGACATTTATGTTTAAAACTTTGCATATTTTGTATGATTTGGATGGTTTCAATTTTGTGTCATTTGTTAATCATAGTCGTACCCGTAATTGTAATAATCCTTCTCTAGTGCTTAAAGTTCCGTCATGTAAAAGTAGCACTTTTCAGACATCGTTCTTTAACCGTATTGTTCCACTCTGGAATCATACTTGCAAAATTGCTTCGCCTAGAGATCTTCGCAGTTTGGCAACGTTTAAATCCTTCTTATCAAGAACATACTTCAATTTATTAAGTAGTAGTTTTGATGTGGACATGTGCTGTACGTGGTCTTTATATCGTAGCTGTTCATGCCATAGAAATAGTTAATTCTGATGTAAATATATACCAGCTCCTCGTGTAAGGGTTTGTTTTATCCTGATTCAGTTTTCTAATTTTTAATATGATTATACAAATCTGTATTATGTGGTGCAATATCTTCCTAATTTGAATTAATTAATCAGCTGGTATATGTTTACCAATTTATAATTTTTTTGTAAATAATGATATTAGATGTAAACGAAATTCAAGAGGGAGAGTGGCTCGCATCGGGCTTGAGTCCCGTTCGCACTCTTGCCGTTTGAACATCGTTCAATAAAGCTGTTAAAACTAAACTAAAACTAAAGGCCGAAAAGTAAACTTCCTTCATGAAAACCGCCTTGAGAAGTGTCTAGTTTAAAAATTTAACTCTTACTATCCATTTCATGAGCATATTTTGGTTACATGTTAAATATTTTTGTACTTGATGAGATTCAAAATTTGTTGTATATTCATGGTCCGGCTCTAGTGTAATTTTGGTGATGACTGGAAAATAAATGAAGATCGATTTAAAAACTGGCCGTGGTCTCACGATAAAACTTTCCAAAAATGTTATCTGTTTCATGTATATTTATTTGATGTCTTAGGTACAAGCGTAAAAATAGGGGTTCATACAGTTTACGAGGTTATAAAGTGCATGACTTGCCTCTATTTTTATATAAACATTCGAAATGTTTCGACAGCAAAGTAGCAAAGAACTTATTAAAGTAGCAACTGTTTCAGATCGAATCACACACGGACAGCACACCAAGGACAATGGCAGGGTACTGAAATAGAACGTCACTAAAAAGTTCTGTATGATTAATTTAGATCATGTCCATTTCCAACATAAAACAGTCATTTATTTTGTACCAAACATTTGGCAATATTTACAGAATTGCGCCTTTTTGTAAACACGCGTTGTATGTATTCCACGCAATTGCGTGGCTCATTTTGATCGCGCATGCTCAGGTAAATCTCCCACCTGTTATCTGAAGCTTGAAGTGTGTCCCATAATAATTCCTGACTACCAACTCTCATCAACTCTCATCCTCGTTTGACCGCGGCTTTAATTTATAGCCTACCCGTACTTTCACGATTGTAAAATATTGTTACATGCAGCTTTGCTATACACAGCTATTTAACTAACCCGAAAAAGCGTTCAGAAAATATTGGAGGAATGGTCGCTCCCTCCCCCATCAACCCCCCAATATATTATGTTTTCCATTGTATAGGTGAATTATTATTTAAGAAAATTACAAACAAAGCTTTCTATTTACCTACCTGCAACAAGTTTGAACGAATTGTTAGTTAAAAGTGTCCAACGACTTAAACCACTATCTCCAAGTGTCCCGCGCAATATAACTTTGCCGTCCGGTAATACAACCAAAGGCGTACAATTTGGATAGGGCCCTTGACGAACAGTCGACACTTTTAGTGAGCCAAGATCGATTTGACAAACTTTCATATTTCGGCTGCACGTGTAAATTATGTTCCCATCGCATGCTATTTCGGCAAATGTGGTCAATGATGATGGTAAGGTGACCACCCACTTTCCATCATAGTTCTGCCACTTCCATATAACAACTCGCTTGTCGTCACATCCAATTATAACTAGCCTCGCGTCCGAACTGAAGCGAACTAATTCAGCTTTACTATCAAGCTCAATACCAGTAATCTCATTGCCATTAAGCAAGTCCCAAACCTTAAAAAAATTAAGAGGAAACATTTTGTACGTTAGGTAACACATGCTCAAAACTAAGTAAACAACTATAATTCAAAATTTGCATTTTTTATACGTTTTAATTGCTTAAAAGTATGTTTAGCGCATAATCAAAAATAAAATAATGCTAAAATAAAGAAATTTTAGCTGGTACGCCAAAGAGAAAACGCAGTTTGCAGTTCAGTAAGTTTGCTTATATTGGCGTAAATATAAATTCTCTCTATTGCTTACATTACTATTTTGTTTCTTAATTTAACTGGCCTATGTATTTTAAGCTAACTGTGTGCACTAGAAAATACTTAGATCTTTATTATGTTCGAAGGGAAAGTTCATGTGGCTATGCGTTTCCTCACCGAAAACAGCCAGGGCAGTCTTCTCAACATCACGGTTGATGTTTTGGATCAACTCAAAATGAAGCATCCAAGTCCTGCTGTAATTCTTAAGGAAAGCCTGTTATATGGTCCAAGAAACCAGTTACCTGAAATATACTTCTCCATCGACGAAAACACCGTTCTTAGAGCAGCTGTGAACACAAGAGGCAGCGCGGGAGGTTCATGCATTGATGCTGATCAGTTCAGACGCATTACATTATCAAACAACTTTTCCGAAGAAGAGAAACGTCTCAGAGAGGAAATATCTATATTTGCCCAAAAATTCACAACGACACCATTAAATTTTTCTATTCTGTAAGCCTACTTCGCCAAATTGTCTTATCGCTATTGATAAAAAGCCCGGGGTACGGCCAATTGGTGTTGGCGAAATTTTACGCCTAACTGCCTGGAAAGGCTCTTTCCTGGAATCTCAAACATGACATCCCAGACGTTTGTTGGCCGATTCAAGCATGTGGTGGACACAATGCTGGCTTTGAAGCTGCTATACACGCGATAGCAACCATCTTCAACGAAGATTCGACCGATGGCGTCATCAGGTTGACGCAACCAATGCTTTCAACTCAATGAATCTCGTTGTGGCTCTGCACAATGTACAGGTCCCATGTCCACCTATTCCTAAGTCCTCATTAACACCTATCGCAGTCCTTCTCGCCTCATCATCTTAGGCGGTGGTCAAATCCTTAGACAAGAAGCAACTACCCAAGGAGGCAACTTGGCAATGGCCTTTTACTCTATAACAACAACCTGATAATAAATACTTTGCGACTGCAAGCAGAAACGGTCAAACAAGTTTGGCTTGTTGATGATGCTGTGGGTGCCGGCGAATTGCATAGCCTTCTGGATTGTATTAATATCCGTATCAATAAAGGACGAAATATGAATATTACGTAAGTTCGGGAAAACCGTAGCTAATTCTAAAGAAAAAGGAGAAATTGAGCAAAACCCAAGACATGTTTAAAAATCTAAACTTAAATATAACAGTGGAGGGAAAAAGACACATTGGCGCAGCATTGGGTTCAGATGCACTTAAAGAAGCATAATCTGAAGAAAAAGTCTAAGCCTTCATAGTGCTTGTAACTTAACGTTTATGCAAAATTGCAAACCACAGCCTCATCCTGCATATGTTGCCTATTTACATGCACAAATTTACCTATTTCTTGAGAACAATCCCAAACACGTTAGCTCTGTTGCAGCCAATCGAAGATATCATAACGCATCAGTTTCATTCAACCCTATTCGGATCGGAAATTGCCACTGAAGCTCGCCGCCTCTTTTCCCTACCTACTCGTCTCAGGCATTGAGGTATTAGTAACCTGGAGCAAGATGCGGACTTTAGCTATTACACAAGTAAGTCCATCTTTGCCCCACTGGCATCTCTAATTGTCAGTCAACAACACACTCTGCCAGATGGTGAATATGAGGATCAACTTAAAAGAGTTTGTATAGCGCAAGGACTCAAAAGTCAAATCAATGATAATGTGATGCACTCAGGTGAATAAAATGCTTGTAATGTTACTCTGAATGTATATCCACACCGAGCAGGCTTGGAAAATATGCCTGGCGATGGTAGGAATCGAATATACGACCTTTGGAATACTAGCCCAATGCTCTGCCAACTGAGCTACGCGATCAAGTCGGTTCGAGTATGTAATATCCATTCCATTCTCGTACACAGAGGCCTTCTTACGCGCAGTAAACGGAGCGCGACGAGGGGCTCTGGAAAATCCATATGAAACAAGCATCTGATTGGCCACAACAAAGGTTACTGTTCTAATACCGGATATATTCTATTACCAGGTTTTTATGATGTCTGGTTATGAATTCTGTCAGAGCCCCTCGTCGCGCTCCTCGTCGTTGACCGCGCGTAAGAAGGGCTTTGGAGTAGATAACCCCCCTCCCCATATAGCACCGGAAGTAATTCAAGCGAATGACATCAACAGTGGGTGTACGTCCGAGCGTTCGTACTTAGCGTGCGTACCTAGCGCGCGTTCAAGCGTTCGTCCAAGCGTTCGTACTTAGCGTGCGTCCAGTTTATTAAGCATTACGTAATTGGTTAAATGGGCCCAAACCAATTGAATCCTTAGCATCCCAGATAGCTGTATAAATATCCATGATTTTAACCTGGTTAGAAAAGACCGCTCTGGTCAACGCTGGGGTGGATTTTGTGCATTCGTAAAATCAAATATCCCATTCGTGCCTCTTCCTGACTTATGTTGTCCAGATCACGAGAGTCTGTGGCTAAAACTTCGACCCTATCGACTTCCACGGGAATATTCCTGCATAGTTGTTGGTCTTGTATACCATCCACCACAGGCCGATAATAACGAACTGTATGACCACCTCATAACCTCGTTGGAGAAAATTTTAGCATCTTACCCAACAGCAGGTGTAATTGTTATGGGTGACTTTAACCAGTTCGACTCCAAACGCCTTTGCAGAAACACGTCACTTAAACAAATTGTAAAGAAACCTACCCATGGGAATGCAACTGTAGATTTAATATTTACTAATATGAAACGTTGTTACAATGACCCTGAAATACTCCCTGCTATTGGACAATCGGATCACATGTCAGTCCTGTTACACCCCGTTAGTAACAATCACCGCCCTAATACCATTTCCAAAGTCTGGGTTGGAAAGCGGAAGCAATCAAATATGCAGGCATTTGGTCGATTTGTTTTGGATCTTAACTGGAATGTACTTTCGCAGCTACCCGATTGTCAAAAAATGTGTGACCTGTTTTATGACATTATTCTCATGGGTTTGGATACAATTTTTCCCCAAAAATCTGTTAAACTTCACTGTAGAGACAAAGCGTGGATTACCCCTGAAATCAAACTCCTCATCTCCCAACGACAAAAGGCCTTTGCCTTGGGAAATACAATTGAATACAACAAATTGCGAAATAAAGTAATTCACGTCGTGAAACAGGCAAAGTCTAAGTACTTCGAGTCTCAAGTGAATCATCTAAAAAATTCAAAGCCAAGGAAATGGTGGAGTGCTATTAAAAACCTAGCTGGCTTTTCTTTAAAGCCTGCCTTCCATTCTGCAGAGGTGAATGGAACTATCCTGCAGGGACGAGACTTAGCACTCGCTGTTAATAACGGGTTTTTAGCCGCCACTAAATCGT